>JAIVFJ010000332.1:0-63663 GCA_025765615.1 Zopfochytrium polystomum | reverse complement strand
CCGCCGACGCAGTAACAACCCACTTCCTCCCTGCTCGCGCCAATCATCTGCTTGTGCCTCCTATACATCTCCTCGATCTCGCGCTCCTCGCGTTCCTGCTCCTCCACCTCCTCGACCGTCAAGTTCGTATTCTTGATCGCCCGCTCCAGCCGCTGCCTGTTCGCCACTTTCACCTGCTCCCGCAGCTCTCCAGCGCCGCCCGCACCGCGTCCACCACCTCGGAAGCCTCGTCCATCATCCGCGTCATCAGCCGCAGCTCCGCGTGCCGCTGGCTCGCTCCTAGAGCCACCGTCGCAACGTCGCCGTCGTCCGACACTTTCTCCACCTCAGCAGCCTCGCGCTCCAGCGCCGCAAGCCTTTTCTCCAGCCCGCGACTCGCGGCGGCGAACGTGGACGCGGCGGCGAGGCCGGCCCGGGCGATCAGGTCGTTGGCGGATTTGATGCCGAGGATGGTGCGCTGGTGGGACATTTCGATAAAGGCGGACATGGCGTGCATGACGCGGATCATTTTCCAGATGCGCAGGGCGACGATGGCCGAAGAGCCGGATTGGCCGGTGTTGGTGTATTTGAAGACGAGGACCATGACTTTGGGTGGTGTTTGGGTGTGGTGGGAATGTGTGTGTGTGAGTGAGTGAGTGAGTGAGCGTGCATGTGTGCAGCATAAGAACGCTCACATCATCAAAGAAAACACACACTCGACTCACCGAGCGAGCTGTAAATCACAAACGCGTCAAAGCTCGTGACAAACGACCTGAACATCTTGACGCCCTCAACGTACAGGTGCAGCACGTCGGTGGCGAACAGCACCAGCAGCGTCGTCGAACCCAGAACAGCGCTTCTTGCAGCGCCGCGACCCGGCGCGGACGGGATGTTGGGCGTGCAGGTCGCGACCGCCGCCCTGCGCCGGACTCGGAAGCCGCGCGGATGCCGCCGCCGCCCGAGAGAAAGACAAACGCGGAGGCGGCCGTTGTCGCGTTCGATCCGCCGCCCTCGGAGGAGGAAGAGGAGGATTCTTCCTCGGCCTCGGGCGGGGTGCACGAGGTGTTGAGCGACAGGACAATGTCGACAAAGACGAGGAGCAGGTCGAGGATGACGAGGCCGATGACGGCCTTGTGCCAGCGGTCGGTGTAGATGAGTTGCGCGACGCGGCGCTTGGAGGGGAGGCGTTCTTTGTGGCGGCGGCGGCCGGATCGGCGGCTGAGAGGGTGTCGCGCGACGCGATGGTGGAAGCGTCGGTTACAGGAGGTTTCTCTTTGTGGTCGCGCATCGCGGGTGAGGTGTAGGGGTGTTGCGGATGAGTCTGCAAGAAGGTGACGGGCGGGAGGGATGAGGAGGGGTCTGGGTGAGCGAGTTGTGAGTAGTGGGTGATCTGGGGGTAGTGGAGGAGAAGGTTTGGGGGTTAAGTGAAGAGCCGGTCGCGAAAACGGAGGGAAGGAAAGGGACAGAGAGAGAGAGAGAGAGAGAGAGAGAGAGAGAGAGAGAGAGAGAGAGAGAGAGACAGAGAGAGAGAGAGAGAGAAACAGAGAGAGAGAGACAGGGAGAAAGACAGACAGAGAGATCAGGGAAATAAAGGAAGAGTGGTGGCGATCCGGGAAGCCGAGGGAAAAATTCCAATTTTTTCTTCTCCTTCAGGCAAGAGGAAAAGGGGGGGAATTTGGGTCATTAATAGTTTTGGCTCCTTTTAGAGGGGATAGCACAAAAGTACAGCTCTGAAGGTGCTCTTCTCGCCTGAGTGTGAAAATGAGCCCTAAAAAAGTCGACGCCGCGTCTCGACAGCACGGGTAACTTTCAGTCAAAATGGGGTGGTTGTTTGGAACAAAAACTTCTCGCTCTAATGATTACTCTACTTCGCTTTTGCCCCATGTTTAGAGGTGATGAAGGCGTCTGGGTTCCATGCTTTCACACCTCCCTCAAGTGGCTCTGCTTTAGTTCTTCGCCTTTTTCGACTTCTCCTTTGCCAAGGTGCAAGAGGCTGGCGCCAGCTGCACATGCAGTGCTGCCCGCAGCCGCCGCCGGCTTGCCCAAGTGGGGCAAAAGCACAACCACAAACGTCTCTCGACGTCGCCCGATGTGCTGCTGCGTGGACGCATCCCAACTCCGCCCGTCCAAAGGTACCAGTTCTTTCCATCGCTGGTTCACTCGGTCCGCATCGTCTACCTTTTCCCAACGGGCTGGGGCAACACCTCGCCGGGTCTTTCCATCACGTACGAGTCCTTCTCATGACTAAGTTGCCGCCACCGACGCCTCCAGCTGTTCATCGTAGCCGGCACCAGCCGCGACTTCCCGCCGTCAGCGATTCCTTCCCGTCTTCCAGCGGCTGGGCCACCTTAGTGGCCCCGCTCACGTTCACTGCTGCCTAGGACTCTGGACCGCGCAGCCGCCTCGGCGATCGCGCCACTGCTCCGCTGGATCTCAGCGCACCTTGCTCCAACATCAGAGCCGTCCCGGCGAAGACGCTGGGTTTCCTTTTATCCTTCGGGTGGGAGGTAGAGGAGAGTGGAGAGGGCTGAGGAGCGTGCTCAACGAGGTCCATTCACAAACCCTCAAGCCGGCAGACCCAACCCCCTCCTTTCACAATAATGGAGGATGGGTGATGTGCTATCATAGTGTATCTAAGCGGAGTCCTGCCTGAATCAAACAGCGCACGAAGCGAGAAAGAGGGTACCCAAATTACCCCCCGAATCGTCATTTTTAAATTATTAACCCTAATTCCCCCCATCTCCCCTATTTACCTATACAGCAAAAGCCTCCTCCACGCCTTCCCTCCCTCAATCACTGTGCAAGAAAAAAAAAACAACATAAGTAGTGAATAATTGGCATGGTTGTGCCCGCAGTATATTCGGGCGTGCGATCTGGGTTTGGTTGGGCGATCAAGTCACTCACGAACCTTCGAGTTGCCCGAAGTTGCGCGTCGTTTTCTGCGTATCATTCACCTGCCGCCAGTTCCGCTGCGTGCAGTCTGTCGCCTGACTGCGTCCCGCCAAGAAATTGGAAAGACAAGCTTTCGCTTCGGACGACAAGAGTCCGGACATGCCCAACACCAAACAGACACACAAAGTCACCCCGCCCCATCACGTGTTTTTTCCCTTGTCACACACACACAACACAACAAGCCCACCCCACCGTCACATGCCCGGCGAATGCTCGCGGAAGCGACCTTCGCACAAACGCAACACGCGGCGCGAGAGAAGACGTGCTTTGCCACCGTCAATGCTGGGGGCACATTCGAAAGATGAATGAAATCAAGGCGATTGTCTTTTAGCAAAAGCGAGTTTGGGCTCAGCCCCCACTCACGGTGGCAAAAATTACAATGGATAAGGAGAATGCGTTTGGGGAGTCCGTTCAGATGTGCGAAGAAAAATAAGTGAGTCGAGAGAAGGGCGCGAGAAGTAGAAGAAAAAAGGTTGTCAGGCTGGAAGAGAGACGAAAAGGACGGGGAAAAAAAGGCGCGCCCGATATCATAGCCAAACAACCGCAACCGAGAAAAGAAGGACAGCCACTGCCGTCCACGTCGGTGCCACAGCATGTTTCACATCGCCTGCGGAAGCGGCGTTAGTCGTCTTGGAACTGGTCACGGTTCCCGACGCAGCAGTAAAATCAGTAGAAGAGGAAGAGTCGCTCACGGCAAACGTCTTGATCGAGTTGATGCTCCAGTACGACTGGTTGAACGCCGCGGGGTTGTTGACGACGAAGCTTTGGCACCCGGCGTTGCCGGTGGGAGCGGGGCAGCCGGGGCCTGTGTGTGTGCGTGTGTGTTTAGTGGAAGAAGGAGGGATTTCAGTTAATAAACCTCTCCACCGGTAAATCGCGTAAAGGGGACACGGTTACCGTAAAGCGCTCCGGCCCAGTCCCCGCAAAACGTCAAGTTAATGATAATCTGCATACTCTTGAAATGGTCCGCCGAGCACGCAGCGCCAAACGGCATATGCGCCATCGGCGTCCCCCACTTTGCCGGCGACAGCCCCATACCGGCGGCCACATCCGCCGGGATTGTTGCGCGCGGAAAGAACCACACCTTAAACCCGGCCGCCGTCCACTCCGCCGCGTACACTCCCCCGCCCGCCGCATTAAACGCCGCTCCGTACGCCCCCGCGGCCGCGGCCTGCACCCCGCACCCGGCGTTACTGTTCGTCCCGGGCGACTCGCACATGGTCGTCAACGTCGTTCCCGTCTGCACCTGCGCCGCCGTGTCGAGCGCGCACCCCGCCGACGTGTGCAGCGTCACGTGGTTGAGGGTTTCCAGGTTCACGTTTTCGAGGATGTCGAGCTCCCCGCCCGTCGGCCAGTTGGGGCCTAGCATCCAGACGGCCGGCCAGGTCCCGCAGCCGGCGGGCATGTGGGTGATGTCGAAGAGGAAGAGACCCGAGGTGTAGGATTTTTTGGAGGAGATGCGGACGCTGTGGCGACCTTCGGGTTGCACGTTGCGCGCGTCGGCGGAGATGGTGGTCGGGAAGCCGGCGGAGATGAGTCCTTGGGCGGTTGCGTCTTGTTGCGAGACGTATTGCACGGTGCCGTGCGTGGGGTCGGCGGCGGAGAAGAAGTCAAAGTTGTCGAAGAAGTTCGGGCCGGCAAAAGTGTCGACGAGTGTGTAGGCGCCCGCGGCGGGTGGTGAGGGCGGCGCGGGGGTTGCGGATGGCGTTACGGAGGTTGCGACCGAGGAGGACGTGGTGTCGGGGGCTGGAGCGGGAACGGGTACCGGTGCGGGAGCCTGTGCGGGGCCGCCGCCGTTGGTCGCTGCGGGGCCGAGGACTCCGTTGGCGCAGGTGTGGACGGCAGGGCTGGGTGTGTGTGTGTGAGTGTGTGTGTGTGTGTAGAATGGTGAGTTGTCTCGCTAGGCAGGATCCAAAACATTAAAAAGAAGATATCACTGTCACTCACTAGTAGCATGCGGTGCCGCAGAGCGAGGATCCGGCGGGGCAGAGCGAGGCGCCGTTGAGGCAGACGTAGCGGGCGGGGTCGTAGCAGGCGTCGCCGCACGCCATGGTCGGGGTGGGGCAGGTTGCAGCGGCCGCGACCCGATCTAGGGAGGCGCCCGCGATGATGATGACGATGGCGCTGATGGCTACGGCGGTGGCTGATACGGCGGCGGCTGTTACGGAGGCGACGGAGGAGACGCTGCTGCTGCTGCTGCGAGCAGCGGCGGTGGTAGTGCGGCGGCGGAGGTGTAGTGGGTTGCGCAGCATCGTCGTCAGATGGATGGATTGGGGAGGGTTGGGAGGGCTTCCAGTTTATGTATGTGGTGAGGCTGAGGACGCTCACACACACAAAAACACACACACACACACACACACACCTCAGTCTCTCTCTCTCTCTCTCTCTCTCTCTCTCTGTCTGTCTGTCTCTCTCTCTCTGTCACTCTCTGGGTTGCTTGATTACTTGATTTATCTGTCTGCCTGTCTTCCTATGCCATGCGGCACGAAACTCGCCGTTTTTCCTTTTTTGAGAAAGAGGCCGCTTCCGCACCCGAATCTTCCAAAACGTACATCGGTTCAAAATTGAAGTGGAACACCTGCTTGAGCGCAATACATATTAAATACATGGAATAACCCGACTCGCAATTGAATTTCGGCGTCCGAGTCGCACACTCATTCATTCTTTCAAACACGCCACTTCGGATCTCCATGCAGCTGCTGCTGCTGGCGCCCAGAAATTCCCATGCATTTTACCAGACTAGAGTACTGACCTGCAAGACGATGGGTGTGCAAAGAAGTTCCATAATTGTCGAGCAGTGCGAAACAAGGGTTTTGTAATGAAGACGGAGGAATAACGGGAGAACAGAAAGAGTGAAGAAAGGCGAGAGGGCGAAAAAGCACAAGTGAAAGGGATCGCGCCAGAAATCACAACAGTCTCCAACTGGACAAGCCCTCCAGCTGATGTTTCGACAGGATCTCCTTCCCCACAGACAGGTCAACCTGGTCCTGTCACTAAACCATGCGACTTGCAAGGATGCGGCACTTCAGTGGAAAGTGTGGCGTGCTGTCGCAAGCGGGGAAAAAAAAAAAAAAGAAAAAAAAAGAAAACAACCACCTTCGGAACTCGTTTGGCTGGACCGCGAACCTTACATAAACTTCTGGGATTGTTCGCACAAACTTTGGCTCAAGTCCGGACTAGGAAGCAAAAACTTCGTCACCTTGTCAGGGCAGTGGCCTTTCAATGGACGGCTGGAGTTCGTGCTGCTCGCTGTGCGGCAACTGGCTCTCCCTGCGCATCACAACCTTCCACAATGCGGCACGAGGTAATGCAAGACTCCTCACCCCCACGCCCGATGCGACGTTACAGCTTATCTTGTGGTTAGCTGACTCCTATTCGTTCCTCCCCCGTGGTGCCTCCGCGCAGCCCTTCTTCTCAACGGGCAATGGTCCGTCGCCGGCCAGGACGCAGGTTTCGGAGGCTTGAACCGCTTCGGAAGCACTTTCGATCGCAGCTCGGGGTACGACCGCGAGATGGATCCTGATTTACTGCGTGAATGCTGGTACAAGATGGAAGAAACCGTGGCCGTTCCCGCCGATTTCAACTTCAGTCGGGTTGACAAATCAGGTCTTTGCCGTCTTTTGTTCCCCGACGAAAGCATTCAACTTTCAAGAACAAACGCCTTTGCAGGTTATCCTTTCCACGCAGCCTGCGCGAAATGGCTGGACGCCCACTTCAAGGACCGCCGCATACCGCTTCGCGGCTTAATCGCTTTTCTAGCTCCGAATTATCCGGGCAACGCGTCGCAGTGGAAACGGAAAATCACCTCGAGTGCCCCGACTCTGCCAACATTGCGGCGACCCAGGAGCGCCCACTTTTACAATGCGCACACGCGTTCACACTCTCTCGACCAGACACGTTGCGGTGGTTCGCAGAGATCGGCGCTGGATACGGGCAGCGTTCGCAAAGCGGGGAAACCGACGCGGATATGAGCGGATGGCAGCGTGGTCCGCGCCGAGGCGGTGCCGCTGCCGACGGACGATTTTATCATGGATTTGCCGCGGTGCCTGTTTGTTCTGAGGCGAGGAACCTA
Source organism: Zopfochytrium polystomum (assembly GCA_025765615.1). Lineage (NCBI taxonomy): Eukaryota > Fungi > Chytridiomycota > Chytridiomycetes > Chytridiales > Chytridiaceae > Zopfochytrium > Zopfochytrium polystomum. The sequence continues at coordinate 56,660 of JAIVFJ010000332.1, read as the reverse complement.
CGAGGGCGGGATTGAGCTAGTTCCGCCACCGGTGATCCAGTCAGGAGGCGATGAGGAGAGAGAGCGGCAGACAGCGACGGTAGAAAGTCGGCTTTGCAGTCCCCATCACCTTTCCCCTGAAGTCATCTCAAACATCACCAAGCACCTCACTGGATCGGAACTACTTCCGCTCTTATCTTCAAGTCGCTTGTGGTATCTGTACGGTCGCAGCGTGCTTTGGCGGGAATTGTGCGGACGCGATGGGTTTGCCAGATGTCCCATCCACCCTCTGAAGCAGTCCCTTCGAGAATATGACGAGCAGGGAGTGGATTGGAAACGCGTTACTTTTGCTTTGAGAGTAGGAACGCTAGGAGAATCGGGGGAAACCTGGCGTTTCTGGCCGAGAACGCAAGCAAGACGGAACCCCGGGACGCCGAGGAATTGGTTTTCAGAGCGAATCACAGAATTCTTCAGACGAAGAATGCGAGGAGGGCAGTTCCATCGGCTACGCTCGGCGGCGGCTGAACATGTGTTTTCCTTCGATTTCTATCCGTCAGCATCATGCAATAGAAAAACAGTCGTCGATTGAGGGGGGTGGCGGTGTATGGGAATGCAGAAACAAACACTCGACGACTACGCCACGCTCGGCCAGTAACCCACTCGCGCGACGCCGAACGACTCGACGGCGCACACACACTACCCACACACACACACAAACACAGAATGCTCGCCCCAGGTGCTCGCGATCGCGGCCCGACAGAGTCCTCCCACAGCAGCGTCTCACAGTGGCGCCGTCACCACCACCTCCCAACCCGCGCCGTCGCCGCGATCGGCTGCTTCCTCGGGACCCTCGCTCCGCGCAGCGAGTACGCCCTCGCAACAATCTTCTTCCTCCACACGCGCCAGGCCGCCGCCTTCCGCCGCATCCACTCCGACTCCCACGAATTCGACGCAGCGGCCGCCTCCGCCACGGACCCGACCCTACTCCTCGACCGCCTCCTGGAATTCTGCGCGCACGCACGCCTCCCTCCGCGCTTCACCGACAAGGCCCTCGCCGCCCTCTGCCGCTACGGACGCGTCGCCGCGCTGCAGTGGTGGGCGGATAACCGCCTCGGCTGGCTCGACGTCTTTGACGTCTACGGCCCGCGCAACGCTATCCACGTCGCCAGCGCCGCCGGACAGACCGCAGTGCTCCAGTGGATCAAGGAGCACCGCAACGCGCTCCACCACGGCACTACCGGCGGCGCCGTCGACGAGCTCGAGTACTCGGACTGGGCGGTCGACGACGCGTCCGCCGCCGGCCACGTCGCAACGCTGCGGTGGTGGCTCGCCAGCGGGCTCCCGCTGCGGTACTCGAGCCGCGCCATGGACGACGCCAGCGCCGCCGGCCACGTCGCAGTGCTCGAGTTTTGGCGTGGGGAGGCCGCCGTGCCGCTAAAGTACACGAGCGGCGCGATGGAGTTCGCGAGCCTCAACGGCCACGTCGAGGTGCTCGAGTGGTGGCGCGCCAGCGGGCTGGAGATGCGGTACACGGCTCGTGCCGTCGAAAATGCGAGCCGGAACGGGCATGTTGCGGTGTTGCAGTGGTGGAGGGAGAGCGGGCTCAAGATGGATCAAGCTCATTGATTACCCCTTGAACTGCGTCTTGTTCTCCCAGCGGCCATGGCAAGGATGTTGACGACATCTTTTGGCCCAACCCTCTATAGACTTTATTCTGTCCTTCAAACCAGTATTATCCCAAGAGTGTCCCGCTCATGGCTCTGGAGTCATTTTCCAAAGCAGAAATGTGTGCGCGGCCGGCAGGCTTCTCCCATTATAATTTACTTTCACCTCCTCCTTACTGGCGCGAAAAAAAAAGCTTCCTTTCCCTGTTACAGGCACAGGTGGCAAACAACGGCACCTCACCCACCACCCGACATAGGAATTTCAGTCTGGGCAAGAGCAGGTCCGCCCTCCCAGGACATCCCCGTCGCGATTGCAGTCTCGCAACGGGTCGATGGTCCCGACTTCCCCACGGCTTGTTGCATGTCTCAGTTTCCAAGTACCAGACGCGTTCCGAGCTCCGCCGGATCGAGTTGGACGACCCACAACCGTGTGAACAAGCGATTTCGCCCTGCACCAAACTCTGAAGTCCGCCGCGTTTCGGCGGCTGCTGTGATTCTTGGAAACCAACCACGTCCGCCGCCCACGGCACTTTTCCTTTCGTGATAAATAGATTACATCTTTTGCTTGTTTCCGGTTGTTCGCCGCGCTCTCGAATATTGTTGGCACTGCACCAGGCACAACTCTTTCAACAGATCGCTATGGCGGAGCGTGCATTTGGTCGACAACGTCGCGGAGACACAAGGACGCCTCCTTTTACAATTCGCACAAGCATTCACCCTCGCTCGACCAGACACGCTCCGGCCAGAAAGCCGCAAAAAATATCCGCCAGTCAAAGCACAACCAAAACTTTTCATCGCTCATTTTCCATCGTCACCACCACCAGGCCCACCACCCACGCCTCCAAACCTCTTCGCCTCCCTGTGCCGAAACGTGTATCCCACGAACGCCCTCCTCACCTCTTCCACCTCCGCCCTCCCGCCGTCCCCCATTTCTTTCACCTTGAGATCCATCGCCGCCTGCCGCTGCTGCACCTCGTGGTACATCGCCATGTCCTTCTCGTTGGAAAAGTCGTCAAAGTACGTGGTGTCTGTCGGGCTCTTTAGTTGCGGGACGAACGGCGGCGTCGGGCCGGTGGGCGTTCGAAGCGCGGTGAAGGGGTACATGTGGAAGAAAGGGTGGAGCTGGACGGAGGCGAGGGTCGTGAGGCGCGAGGGCGGGTGGGTGATGAGTCTGAGCGGAATTTCCGGAGGGATTGTATTCAGTGGGTGCATTATTTGGCCGGGACTACGTGTTAGAATTGCACCACGTACTTAGTGACGAGATTCCCAGCCCACGTCAGGTGAAGTTAAACTCCTCGTCGTCTCCCGTGTACACGGGGCGCTCGAGGACCCTGTGCCAATGGTACACGTTCACCCAAACCTCGTCGCTTGTCGGGGCGGTGAACGGCGGGAATCCTGGGATCCAGTAAAACAAAATCGATTAGAAACGGGGGAACCTTTTTAAACAGAGCCGCTCACCTGCCAGGCATTCAAACAAAATGCACCCCAAGCTCCAGTAGTCGACCGACAGATTGTACCCCCGCCCGCTCAGTGTCAAAACCTCCGGCGCCATGTAGTCCGGCGATCCGACTTGCGTGTAGCCGCGCATTTCTTCGCGACGCACCGACTTGTAGAGGTCCCGCCGCTCGCGGGTAGACCGGTACGTGTACGGAGAGTCTTTCACTTTTTCAAGCTTGGGAGAGAGATTTCATTGTCAACGACGAAGGGTTGCAGCAGGCCAATTCGGCACGGGGTGGATCCCTCTGTTACCCTGTTCTTGAGCTTGTCCACAATCTCGTCGCTGACTTTGCCCCGGCTGAGACCAAAGTCGGTTAACTTCAAATGACCCGCGGCGTCGATCAGGTAGTTTTCGGGCTTGAGGTCCCTGTTGAGTTGTAAGACTGTTAGTGTCAACCCTCGGGAACGGCACTTATAAGCCAAAGATGTTGACGCACCGGTGGATGTATCCGAGCCTGTGCAGCTCTGCAATGGCCACAAACATCTCGGCAATGTAGAACCTCGCATGATCTTCACGCAAAACGCCGCTATTGTTCAGGAGAGTCCGCATATCCCCTCCAGGCACGTACTCCTGCAAATCGAGAAGGTGGCCACGTAAGCTGATATCGCTCCAAAACCCCCCCCCCCAGACAATAATTCCCCAATCTCACCATCGCCAAATACACAAAATCCACATCCTGAAACGCGTACAACAGCCTGACCAGCCACGCCGCGCCCTCCGTCCTCGTCAGCACGTCCCGCTCCGTCAGCGCGTGCTGCAACTCCCCCGTCCGCACCAGCTGCCGCTTCGACGACCGCTTCACCGCGCACAGCTCCCGCGTGTCCCGCTTCCGCGCGAGGAACACTTGCCCGTACCCGCCCTGCCCGACCTGCTCGAGGATCTCAAAGGCCGGGAGGCGGAGACGGGTGCGACGCGCACGGAGGTGGGCGGTTTCGGTTTGGTGGTGGGTTTGGAGGAGGGCGGATTTTTCGGTGGGGGAGAGCTGTTGAGCGATGTTTTGGGGGTGGGGCGGGGGTATGGGGTTTGGGTTACGTTGTGGGATGATGGGACAGTTTGGTGCCGGCTTACGTTGCCATTGGCGATCTCCTCCTTCAGAGCAGCGGTACGACGCTTTCTTTTGTCGAGATACGTGAACAGATCAATATAATGGTCCAAAATATCTGATTGCGTGAATGAGACCGTGCAGCGCAGAACCCGTCGCAAATAACCGCCCAGCGACACTCACAAACTTGCATCATCTTGCTCTTACGCAACGTGGCCTCGCTGCAGCAAGGTGCAGCTTTCAACGGTGCTACTCCATCGCTCCTCTCTGCAGCTTGATCTTGGCTTGCGATCTTCTTTGCCGTCAGGTTTGGGCGAGGCGGGACTACCGGCCTTTCACGAGGTGGCGGAGGAGGCTCGGCGGCCGTTGCGGCTGCGACCGACGGTGCAGGGTCCTGAGGCTGCCGATCCGACACGAGCGACGTTGTCGCCGCGGCTGAGGAGTGTGAGACGGCTCGGATCTCGCTCCGCCGCCGGCGACGAGGTGGAGCGCGGTTTCATCTAGTTGGGTGAAATGATTGATCTATCTGCAACAGGAAATTGTCTCAACCCCCAAATTGTCGAAGTCTATTCCCGATCACTTTTTGCTTGGTTTTGATCCCTTTGCTGCGCTCCCACCCTTCCCGCTCCCCTTCTTGGCCTTGTCGCCGGCCGCAGCGCCGGTGATGTTCACCTTGCCAAGCATAGCGTTCACCGGATCGGCAGATGGTATCGTTTCGATCAACTCCTTCTCCTTGGTCGCCGACTCTGCTTTCGCCGCGTTCTCGAACACCGTCATCACCGCTTTCGCAGCCTTTCCCTTCTTTAAGGAGCTGCCAGATAAAAGAAGAAATTCAGCAAGCGTTGATAGACTAATGCCAATAGGGATGCACTTACCCAGGCGTCATCTTCGCCTTGTACTTGTACTTCCCCATGCACGTCCACGGAGCGCAGACCGGTATCGCCGCCAGCAGCACATCCTCCGGATGCGGCTGCGCCGTCAAGCTTCCCCAACATTCTGAAATCAAACCCATCCTTCGCCTCCTCATCGTCGCCATCATCTTCCCCGTCGCCACCACCCGCCTCCTGCGCCCCGACCCTCCTCCTCTCCCCCGCCGCCTTGATCTTCGCCGCCCCGCGCGTCGCGATCGCAACCGCAGCCCGCTTCGCCTGCCTCCTCCTTCCTCCGCTTTCGCCGCAGCCGCCTCCGCCTCCTTCCGCGCCGCGTTCTCGGCCTCCTTCCGCGGCCCGCTGCGCTCCCTTGGCGCTGCCGAGCACCTCGAGCATAACCTCGCGATCCTCGTCGTCCTGGTCGGCGTACTTGTCCTTCATCTTCTTCAGCTTGCCGCGCTTGCCTCGCGGAAGCGCAGCGAGTGACGTCCCGCCTCCGGCTGTCGTTGTGCGCGAGGGACGCGTCGAGGCGACGGAGGGTGCGGGCGCGGTGCTGGCGGCAGTCGTCGTCGCCTTCGTTCGCGCACGCGGCGGCGGCGGTGGCGCTCTGTTCAGCGGTGCTGCTGAAACCGACAGCGCCCTTTTTCTTGAGGTCCCGCCGCTCCTTGGCAGGAAATGCGACGCTTGCCAGTCGGTGCGCCTCCTTCGTTCAACTCCTTGTCCTTTGCTGTGTCACGTGCCTGGTCGGCGTCCGGTTCGCTGGCTTCGTTATCATCTTCATCGGGTACGGAAGCGATGTTGTATTTCTCAAAGGAGGCGATGATGGCGTTTGGTGCGTCCGAAAGTTGGCCATCCGACGCCGTATTCCCTTTCGACTCGCCGGCCTCGTTCACCTCTCCATCATCTACGACATCACTGTCGTCTTCGTCAGATGGCAGGATCGTGGCGTTCTGGTCCGGTTCGCCGTTCTGCTCTTCATGGGTTGTCTCGGCAGTCGCAGCTCCATCCGTTGCAGTAGCTGATTCAGCCGCCCACGCGTCCGATCGGAGCCAAGGTCGGCGTTCGTCAAAGTGGCGCTGGACGCTACTATCGTCGACTTGGAACAACAGGCCGAATCCGTAGATCAACTGAACCGGCGGCTAATTTTCGCAGGAGAAATTGATCAAGAAGCAGTCGGTTGAAGTAAATTCGAAAACTTACCAAAAACTGCTTGCGCCCTTTGTAGATCAGTGCGCCAATCAGCCCCCCTTCCTTCAAATCCACTTGGTCGGCTCGAATCCACCACGGCGACGTGACAATCTTCGATTCCCACGCCTTTGACTGAGCCACCACCATCGTGCCAGCTTGATGCAGCGTCAAAGGCGGCACCGGCTGAGCCTTGGTCACTCCCGGCGGCGGCTTCTTCGCGGCAACCTCTGGGCTGTCCTCGCTCTTCCCGCCAGCCGGGTCGCCCAGCTCGTACGGGTTCTTGACAAGAACGACGGGCGCCCCCTCCAGATCGGCGTGCACGACGGCGTCGCCGGGACCGAGGTACCGCCGCAAGAGCATGTCGGTCTGAATCGCGTCGCGCCCAGCAAGCACGAGGTAATTCTCCGAGCTGACGAACCACATGAACTTTTCGAACCAGTACGGCTTGCGGATGGCGCGGATCATGGCGGGTGCTTTGGCTTCTTTTGCGCGCAGCTCTTGCTGGATTTTCTTTTCGGCGTGTTTGAGCGCCTTTTCGCCGGCGGCGACGGTCTTTTCGACTGAAAGCGTTGGGTGAGTGCAAAGAGTCAGAAACGCATTAGTCCCACCTTTTACAGCAGCGAGTTTGCGTGCCCCGTAGTACCGCTCTGCGTTGGCAAAGGCCGACAGGTTGATGTCAAGGTCGATCTTGACCATCGCCTCGCGCCTTTTCGCTGCGCGGGCTTTCTCCCGCTTGGCGGCTTCCGCCTTCTTTGCGTTCTTCTCCGCTTGGCGCTTGCTCTTGGCAGCCGCACTTCCATCGTCGCTAGATCCATCGCTCTCACTGCTCTCGTTGCTGCCGTCCTCGTCGCCGTCGCTGTCGCTGTCGCTCTCTTCAAATTCCGGATCCATAAATTCCACGGTCACCAACCCCGACTCCATCTTCACCCCAACAATGCAGTCCACCACGGGGTTCGCCACGCTCGCAACCGCCCCGCCACCAACTGACGCCGTCCCGGCCCCCGCGCCGGCCAGCAGCCCGCTCAACCACGCGTGCTTCCCGGCCGCGGCAGCCGCCGCACTCCGCGCCCTCTCGGCCCTCGCCTTCTCCTCCTTAATAACATTCCACAAATCCACCCAATCCATCCCGCTCGCGACCATCGACCTCACCATCCCAATCGCGCCGTCCGCCAGCCCCAGGTTCGCCTCGATCGTGGCCGCCTTGAGCGCCGACACCTCGCCCATCTGCGCGAGCCCGGCGACCTGCGTCGCGTGGTTGGCCCGCACCGTGTGCATCTTTTTCGCGGCGGCGAGGTCTAGCTGGCGTGCGCGGTGCGCGAGGCGCTGGGACTCGATGAGGGAGTAGAAGTGGTCGACGGCTTTGTCAAAGGTCGGGAAGTCGAGCGGAGGGGCGATGGTGGACGCGGCGGGGGAGAGGTGGGAAAAGAGGTGGGGGTGGTATTCTTCAAAGGTGAGGAGAACTGCGGCGGTGGAGGTGGTGGAATCGTCTGACTACGATGATGGTGCGGTGGGTTAAACGAATAATAAACTATTTAATGAGGCGATCTCACCTTGAATGCCTTTTGCGTGATCCAACCCTTGCACGGGGTTCCCGCGAGGGTCTTCATCATGATTTCGCTCGCGTCCGTGAACCCGCGGAAAAGCGCGTCCTCAGCCTCTTGAATCCGAGAAGCATCGTCGGATCCGGAAATCGAAAAGTTTGGGTCCAGTCCACTGACTGCGAGGGCGTGATCAACCAACGCCGGTCCAAACAGCATCCCAAACTTCTCCCGCGCCCATTTCTTAAGAGCCACCGTCGCTCCTCCCGCCGAGTCTTTCTTCTTCTCAAACTTCTTCTTTGCCTTCTGAGGGACCTGCGGTCGCACCCTTGCCTTTTTCCCTTTCGAAACAGCCTCTGGTTCGGGGCCTGGGACGGCTCAGCGGCGGGAGCCTCAGCGGCGCCGACGTTCTGCTTGCAAGCTGGCAATCGTTTTTTCGAGCTCCGCTCGGAGTTTCTCTCTCCTCACTGGCTCAAACGGTTTGCCGAGCCCGAACCGGTACGTTTCTCCCACCCGAAAGCTGACTTCCTGCTGCGTCGCTACTTCACCGCCAGATATCGTTTCGGCTGGAGCGCTGATCTCTGAAGCTACGGGCGCAGCTGTGGATGGTGGGGCGCTGTGTGCCGCGGTCTGGACGGTCGCGTCTGCGAGATCGACGGTGCGGAGCAGCGCGAGGATTTTGTACTCGGAATCGGTCAGAACGATATTTCCGGCGGCGTACAGTTCGACGATCAGGTGGAAAGCTGCGGTGTCCCAAGAGAGCGGAGGCAGGGGAGCGAAACGATCGATTCGTTGAGAGAGTGGGCAGTCAGGGCCAGAACGGATCGCATATGAGAACAAACATACCAACCAAACTCATTATCGCCGAATCGCAGATCGACGATGCGATCCGTTCCAACCTGACGAATCTCGCAGAGCCGGCGCGACTTGAGATGCTTACGGAGCTTGGTTGCGAAGCCGCCGGGTACCTTGTTCTTGTCGCGAGCGTAGACGGTCGTGTGCACTGCGAATTCCAAAATCAGGGGGTGCGGAGGTCAAGGCTGGATGACACTCACATCGTATTCCAGATTCGATCAGAAGGATCTCTTTCAGATCGGGTTTGGCAAACTTGAGCAGGAAGGTTTTCGGGTTGACATCGTAGACTGGGATGGAGTGGGAAGGAAGGGGTTGGGGGCTCGGGTCAGTCCTTCGTGGGCGCATGCGCTACGCGTCGAAATCAGCTCTGCCTTTAGGGGCCTCAGGCAGATCGCGCGGACGCAACTGTTTGCAACGCGAAGGCCGAGGAGCTGCGATCGCAGGTCGGTGACGATGGCGGCGACGTCGATGGAGGAGAATCGCTGCTTCATCGCAAACGGATCGGACACTCAGGCGGCTGCTGAGGTCGAGTTTCAAAGTAGACAGGAAAGAATGAATGAAAGGAAAGAGCGGGTGGCACGCGCGTCGACAATTTGTGACTGCATACGGTGACTTCCCCTCAAGCTGTCAAGCTCCAGCACCGGGCCCTTCATCATAAACGGATTAGGATACGTTATATTTAATAGCTGCGTGCGTCGAAACTCTAGCCGACACTGCACACCCCCCCGAACAACGAATTTTTGTACCCGGTAGAAGAGTATTCTCAAACGAACTCCCGCCCGATCCAAATCCCTGCACAACAACGATCGAGGTCACGTCGGCCAATATATTTCGAGTCTGATCGGTATCCGTGGCCCACGTGTAGTGCGGACATGATCTGCTTCTTTGGATTGCGGTTCGCCGCCAAGAACTTGGACCGAAAGAACTTAGATCCTGCGGATGTGAGGGGCCGTCTGCAAGTTTTTCCAAATTGAAATAGAGACGGGACGTTAAGGACGGTAAAGAGATGGCGATCGAGATTTACCGGTATAGTCGGGAAAGTACTGGCTGATCGGGGAAGTCTTGACCTTTTTCGCAAGACGTCCGACTTGTTGAGGAAAAGGATGATGGGGATGTGCTTCAAAAGGGTGTGGTTGCAGATGCAACCGAATGCCGAGATCGAGTCTTCCACTGCACAGATCAGCCGGGGGTAGATTTCAGTACCCAGACGCTTCTAGACCTCCCACGTGAAGCCCACTTACTTCTATTGATGGTTTCATCTTCTTCGAGCTTCTGGTCGTAACACGCCAGCGAACTGACAAAAATGATGGCGTTGACGTCGTCAAAGTACGGAGCCCACTTTGCTCGAAACCGCTTCTGCCCCCCAACGTCGAAAAAGGATACGCTGGATCCTTTGACCGTCAGCTTCGTTTCAGACACTGCGGTGGTGACGACGCGAACCCGCAGAATGTGCTCGTTGCTGGGAACGTAGGACGGAGCGCAGATTTCCTTGGAGTGCTGCATAAGGCTGGAGTGTGTCAATTCAATTCAAACACTTTTCAGCAAGCCCCAACGAATTGCTCACAATTCGCACGAGTCGAGCAAGGCAAACTCGTTCCCCCTCAGCACGCACTGCTGGACCCCCGGGATCCTGCCACAGCACCACCAGCGCCTCGACAACGCCGCTCGCGATCGGAGAACCCTTTCGCCGGGATTTCTACCGCCTGCAGCACCCCCGCCGCGGCTTTTGCGTTCTCCGTTTCCTCGCTACTGCCGCCCTCCTCTGGACCCCCGCCGTAGCTGATGTTCAGGGTCCCCATCGACCGGATCAGCAGCTTCGCCGTATTCAAGAGGTTCTCTCGTAGGAGCTGCGCGAAATCGGCGCGCTCGGCGGGCGTGTAGTCGCTGCCGTAGAGCAGCTTGAGCTGCTTGAGGACCGTCGATTTGCCGGCGTCGCCCGTGCCTGTCGAACGAATCATAAGGAAGATTCACGCGCCCTATACCAGCAAATCTATCGGGCCAAAAGCGGCGCCCTCCTGGATCGAGAAAACGAAATAGAAAACCACCCTTACCAAGGATCAAGACGCGAGGCGTCGGTTTCTTGCTGGCGGCTTCCGCCTGGATCTCCTGATCGATCTTTTTGCTGAGTCGGAGCGCCTCGAGCGTCGTCGAGTCCAACTCCTCTTTCAGGTCTGACGTTCCGCAGAGTGGCATCGCTCGGGGATCCGCCCCGGTCTTCGTACCTTTTATCAAATGGGAACGACTTTTCACGGGGACTCCTGCCAAAAAAAAAACAAGAAAAAAAAAAAAAAACACATTCACGACCTGTACTTCCACCCAGTACAGCGGTCCGCTTCTCGATTGTTCTGAACTCTAAAATAAGGGTGGCCACGCCCGGAAGGCTCGAAAATCTTACTGCAGAGGACCCAGACGACCACTCCTGATCAGGAGGGACTCCATGCCGACAAAACTCGGCCGAGCGGACCAGCAACCGCAAAATGGCAGCCAATTCTGCAGCAGTGTCGACAGTCCCCATTCTCTCATCAAAAAATGAAAGAGATCTTGTCTCTAAGATACAAAGCAGCGGGTTTTTCATTATTCTTTACATATAGTGTCAACGAGAGGATTCCAAAAAGAAGAACAGCTGAGCCAACAACGAAGCCTTCCTTCAGACAATCCCCGCCGCAGCCAGGGACTGATTTAATATTACTTCGGCCACCTCTTCCAAAATCTTTTGGGTTTGCTGCCGATCGGTCGCCCAGGTGAAGTGCGTGACGACCTGTTTGTTGGGGTTCCTGTTCGCGGCCATGTATTTCGCGAGAAAGTAGTTGGCTCCGGATGATTTTGAGGCGCCTCCTGGAGTTGTTATTTTGGGTTTTCAGAGAATCATTAGGGCTTAAGTTCAGAACATGTTTTACCTTTGTAGTCTGGGAAATACTGTTCGATGGGCGAGGTTTTGACTTTGTTTGCGAATACATCGGTCTTGTTGAGGAACAGAATAATGGGTATGTGTTTCAGGAGGGTGTGATTGCAGATGCAGCCGAACGCCGACACCGAGTCTTCCACTGAAAAAAAGAAAGCGCCGAATATGGTGAGATCAGCCAAACGTGGCGCAGATTGAAAAATACAAACTTCGATTCAGCTCGCTGTCCTCCTCCAGCTTCTGATCGTAGCACCCCAACGAGCCGACAAAGATGATGGCGTTGACGTCGTCAAAGAACGGCGCCCACTTTGCGCGGAAGCGTTTCTGCCCGCCCACGTCAAAGAAGGAGATGCCGGCGCCTTTGACGGTCAGCTTCGTCTCGGAAACGGCGGTGGTCATGACCCGGACGCGGACTATGTGGTCGTTGGAAGGGGTGTATGATTGCGAGCAGATCTCCTTGGCGTTTTGCATAAGGCTTTGGGGGGAAGGGGTGGGGAGGGGAACTGTCACGGCTCGAAAGCATGGGCGGGAATGGGGTCGAGGACAACTCACAACTCGCACGAGTCCAGCAATGCAAACTCGTTCCCCCTCAGCGCACATCTCTGCACGCCCGGATCCCGCCACAGCACCTCCAGCGCCTCGACAACGCCCTTCCCGATCGCCGCACGGCCGGCTGGGATCTCAAACTCGGCCAGCACCCCCGCGGCCGCTTTCACCCTTTCAAGCGTCTTCCGCCGGGCCGGTCTCTTCGCCTCCTCCGAACGGTATACCGAGGGCCTCCATCGATCTGATCAGCAGCTTTGCAGAGTTGAAGAGGTTCTCGCGGAGCCGCAGGGCGTAGTCGTCGCGCTCGGCGGGTGCGGAAGTCGCTGCCGTAGAGCAGCTTGAGCTGTTTGAGGACCGTGGATTTGCCAGAGTCGCCGGTGCCTGGTTTGGGGATCGTTGAAGTGAATGGGTTGAAGGCTTTGATCAGTCTCCTGGTGCGTGATTTGGAGTGGTCGGAACGGACCGAGGATCAAGACGCGGGCGGTCCGCTTCCGCTTCGCGGCATCCTCCTGGATCTCCTTGTCGATCTTCTTGCTGGCTTTGAAGGCTTCGATGGCGGCGGCGCCCGCCTCCTCTTGCGCCTCTGCAGAGCCGCACATCATCTGAGGCATCACCGATACTTGCTTGCAAGATTTTTTATATGTTCGTTGCCAGAATAATTTTTTTGTGTTGTTGTGTGACTATTCTTGGTACGACACCAGTCGTAATGAGTTTTTTTCATTTGGGGGGGGGGCGGTAGGGTGGAGTGTTGTGCGTGCCCGGAACGGCGGTCAGATCCAGGAGGCTAACGTGAGGAAGACGGGGAAGAAGAGCAAGAGGAAGAGGATGGGGAGGAGGTAGCACAGGAAAAATGTTGGGGCAGAGCAGGCATTTCGTGTGCTTGGAATTGTAATTGAAATAAGAAACGTATTGTGTATATGAAATATTTACCCCTGTTTAGAGATGGCATATTGACCTGGAATGCGAAACCGAGGACGCGGTGCGCCTCGTTTTGACACTTTTTCTTCGAACTCCTCATGTTGTCAGAATCAGGGGACTTCGAATAGGCACTGTAATGCTCTGTCTGACTCTCTGTCCGAAGGTCTGTCCGAAGGTGTGTCTGAATGTCTGTCTGAAGGTCTGTCTGTCCCTTTTACCAACCATCTCCTCCCTCCACAAAATGTTTGCGTTAGTCACCCGCCCGATCGGTCGCCCAACAGAAAAAATAAATAAAAAAAAGAAAAGAAAAAAAAATCGCAAAGAATATTTCTCGTTTGTCTCTCAACCAACAGCTCCCACACAAATCGAACACAACGATGGCCGATGACACGGTGAGTGTGCGGCCGCCCTCTCTCACTCGCTCTCCCTTCCTCCTTCTTCGTCACCGACTGCGTCTACCCAATCTCCCGTCCATCCCATCCCCACCCACCACCACCACCCCCCCTCCATCAGCATCACCACTGCCCGCATTCTCTGCCTGGTTATTGATTGGTTCAGCACCGCTGACGTCCTCCTCCCCCGCAGATCCACTCCGACGTCGAGAAGCAAGGCGGCTTCAAAAAGGCCGGCCAGGCCGTCGGCTCGGGTCTGAAAAAGACGGGCGCCGCCGCCTTCTCGGTCCTCGAGGACTTTAAAAACTTTATCAACCGCGGCAACGTCGTCGACCTCGCCGTCGGTGTCGTCATGGGCACCGCATTCACCGCCATCGTCAACTCGCTCGTCAACGACCTTGTCACCCCTATCATCGGTCTCGCCACTCAGAACAACCTCGAGCAGACGTTTTTGGTCATTCGCTGCGGCAAGTCGGCAAACTGCACCACCGGAAGCAACCACGGCTACGCCTCCAAAGCCGCTGCCACCGCCGACGGTGCTGTGACTTGGAACTGTGAGTGTGTCGCTTTGCGGACAGATTGGTTGTTGCTTGGCTATTGCTGACCACAAACTAAAAAAAAAAAGGGGGCAACTTTATCCAAACGCTTATCAACTTCATCCTGATCTCCGTCGTCGTCTTCTTCCTGGTCAAACTCTACTCGGCCGCCTTCCTCCGCAAGAAGAAGGTCGAGGCGCCAAAGACCAAGGAGTGCGAGGAGTGCTGCGAGAAGATTGACCTCAAGGCGAAAAAATGCAAGTTCTGCGGCTCGCCCGCCCCCGAGTACGTCCCGCCCGAAGTCACCGCTCCGGAACACCACGGCTTCTCCATCACCAGCCCGTTCAAGCGGTCCAAGTGATGGTGTGCTCTCGTTTGTGTTGTCGCCCCCTTCACTTTCTCCGTTCGTCCCCCTATTCTCTGTTTCTCTCCCTTCCCTCCCGTTCCTCCTCCGACTTGTTGCCTCCTTCCTTTAGAGCCGCAGTGCTTGCGTTTCCACCGTTTTTGTGTTTCTGGACTACCTAGCGTCTTCCTATTCTTGTTGACCTCCTTGAAAGCGCGTGCGTTACTCAGTTGGTTGCCCGTGGACACTGCCTGCTCTGTTTTTTAGGGCAATTGTGAGCCCGTTTGTCTCTCGCGCCACAACTCGCCGTTGCCCATACGCGGAACCTTCGACAAATAAAACCAAAAAAAGAAGAAGACAATACTCCGTCGGCACCGAGCGACCCCACGTTCTCTTTCTCGGACAAAATTGTCGGCGAGAGGTTCGGCGGTGCCCCGAGATCACGAGCCAGAATCGGAGTCGGTGAGTGGCGCTCCCGCCCGCCCGGTACCCTCGAAGAACACGATCAGCAATCCGATGCTCGGGCCCGATTTCGACTTACGCTTAGCCATGCAGGAGACGCCCAAGAGACGGAAGGTCTCCCACCACGATCTCGACTCCCACCATCATCTGCACCCACGACCTCGACGACTGACTGCCGACCGACGGCCGCATCCCGCGGCACGGCCGTCCGACGTGCCCGTGCAGCCCACGAGCTTGGGCGATCTAACCGCATGCTCCCTCCGCATGACGGTCGACCTCCGCGGCGGCACCCGCAACCGCCACATCGCCGTCCTGCAATAGTAGTTGCACACGGACGTCCTCCAAGACTTTCCCCGCCACGCCTGCGGCGTCATGGACCTCGCCTCAGCCCGCAGGCACCCCCAGGGTTACGTCGCGCTCGACTCTTTGGCTGCGCCGCCTGACCCCGTTCAGCACCGACTGCACCACTGCCGCCATCGACGCCGCCAGCACCCACGGCGATGTCGCCACTGCGCTGGTCGAAACGAAGCGGAACCGCGCTGAAGTACTCGTCGGCCGCGCGCAACAGCGCGTCAACATGCTCCGGAGGTGGCCGCAGTCGGCGCTGAGCTGGAGTACCGCGACGGGAGCCGTTCGACGACGCGAGCGCGAACGGGCCTGAGGCGGCAGTGCAGTGGTTGGAAAAGGAGCGGGAAGTTTTTTGTCGCGGCGGTGCACGGCCCAACAGTATCGGAGCAAGTAGGTGTGTTGCGGTGGTCTATGTTGGCGTTAAGTAGGAACCAAGGAACCTTCCGCCGAAGCCACTGCAAATATCACGTCGATCCAGGTACCTTTGCCGTCTACTGTGGGTCTGTGTCTTCGCATACTTCGAGTTGGTTTCCGCCGGCCCCTCCACCCGGGATCCGCCTAGACGAAAGGAGGCACATGGACGCTCGCAAGAATTAGAAATAGCTTTCAGCGCGGCGGAATCCAGTCGGAGCAAACAGCCAGACACCTCGCTTCCGTACATAAAAGAATCAGGCTTCTTTCCTTCCCGAACATTCAGAAACACAGAAACCCTCCACACGAAGTCCCCCTCTTCATCAAGCACCAAATTTTCCCTTGCAAAACGATCAAAACAAGAAATAAAATATGAAACCTGGTGACCGTCAGCCGGCCTACTTCCTCATCCACGGCCACCCCTTTTGGATCGTCGAGCCCAACGACAAGGACCTCCAGTACCTCGTCTCCCTCGCCCAAAAAATTCTCGCCAGCAACAACAAGCCCAAAGCCCTCCTCGTCGTCTCCGCCCACTACGAAACCACCGGCGGCGTCCGCGTCTCCGCCGACGCCCACCACTCCCTTCTCTACGACTACTACGGCTTCCCAAAACACTTTTACGACGTAAAGTACCCCGCCCGCGGCGACCCCGCCCTCGCGGCACGCGTGGTCGAGTTGGTGAAGGAGGCCGGCTTCAGCGCGCAGAGGGAAACCGGCCGCGGGCTCGACCACGGCGTGTTCCCGATGCTCATGCACATGTTCCCGCGATGCGAATTCCCTGTGCTGCAGCTGTCGCTGCCCGTCACCAAGAACCCGGACGACTACTTTTCACTCGGAAGCGCCCTAGCGCCGCTCCGCGACGAAGGCGTGCTCATTGCGGGAACGGGCAGCGTCACGCACAATCTGTACGAGATGCGGCGGACCGGGTTCGGCGTCGCAAAAGGCGTCGCACCGTGGGCGCAGGAGTTTGAGGGTGTTGTGAGAAGGGCTGTGTTGGAGACGAGGACGGCGGAAGAGAGGAGGCGCGCGCTGTTAGAGACGTTCAAGGCGCCGAGCTACAAGATGGCGTGCCCGACCGTCGAGCACTATGCGCCGGTGTTGGTTGCCGCCGGCGCGGGCCTAGAGGATCGGCCTGTGTTGACGTATGAGGGGTGGGATTCGAGGACTCTTACGTTCGCGCAGGACTGCTTCCGATTTGGAAGCGATTTTTAGATTCGCTCGCTGTTGTTTTGGGCAAGATGATTGCAAATATGATAGCGTGCACCATTTGGTAGTGCATGCATCTTTGGGTGGTGCTGTGCGGTCCTCCTTCTTTTTTGTTGAAGCGGAGGAAGGCTGCGGAGCCGATCGATATTGGCAAAGCCCAGGGCGGCGCCGAAGCCGAAAGCGATGCGAACAAGCAGACGCCGCACGGCCCTGTCGCGCGGTGGTCGGCCTGGCACGGCTGCGCCGAAGTGGAGGAAGTCAAAGCGCTGATACGCTGTCAGGAGTCGACCGGATTCAATTCGCTTGCGCCGACGGCGGGGCTGCATTTGGCTGTACGCACAGATCAGGTGGACCTCGCTGAGTTCTTTCTCGACTGCGGCGCATTGATCGATGGGAAGTTCCCCAGCCAGCACCCCTCGGCGCTGGGACCACAGGACACCCTGCCAGAGCCTGCTGCAGAGAAAATTTTGAAATGGTCAGACTGCAGTCAACAGTCGAAGCCATTTGGTGAAAGGCGCCTTTGTATGGAGCAGTGGACATTGTCCAGCACCTCGTCATGAATGGAGGCGACATAACGCGACATCGTATCGCCAACGAACCCCCTTTTTGGCGGCGTGAGAAAGAGGCAACGAAAACGTTGTCAGGGCTCTATTGAAACTTGGCACAGAGGTGAACAGATTACATTTCGCTTGCCAGAGTGACAGCAGAATCAGAGTCGCTGGAAACGGTGTGAATCTTTTACTGGCAACCAACATCCAGAGAGTAGTCAGTCGGGCGCCTCGGACAATGACAAATGGTCGGAGAAAGAGGTTCTCATTGACTGAGGTGCTTGATGGATGGATGGATGGATGGATGTAACCGCATACTTGTGCCGGAGGACAACTCATGCATGCAGTCGTTCTGTGTCAATAAATTTTTATTTTTATTTTTTTTTTTTTTTTTGGTTTGGTTTGGTTTGGTTTGGTTTGGCTCGAGAAACCACGTGAGGGCACGTGTTTGGAAGGCAGAAGGCGACACAAGACAATTCTTCCAAATATGGCGGACGACACGGTTGGTGGCGCTCACGCGGTGCGGGGCTCCCGCGACGCAGCAGGCGGTCCTTCCAACCGCGCCGCCCTGCTCGGAGTCGGACCAAGAGATAGAGAGGGAGAGAGATTGCGCACCCCCCGGCACTCGCGATGTATCTCCCCCACCAACCCGCCATTTGCACAACTCCTCAGAAACACACGAGGCTAACAGTGGCCCCAACTGATCTGTCGTCCTTCTGCCCATCACCTACCTCGTTGTTCTCCTGCGTTCTCCAGGTCCACACAGACGTCGAGAAAGAAGGCGGCCTCAAGAAAGCCGGCCGCTCCGTCAACTGCCGGCCTGAAAAAGACGGGCGCCGCCGCCTTCTCCGTCCTCGAGGACTTTAAGAACTTTATCAACCGCGGCTCCGTCGTCGACCTCGCCGTCGGCGTCGTCATCGGCGCCGCATTCACCTCCATCGTCAACTCGCTCGTTAACGACCTTCGTCACACCCGTCATCGGCCTGGCGACCCAGAACAACCTTGCGGATACGTTCTTGGTGATTCGATGCGGAAAGGCGGCGAACTGCACGACGGGGGCGAACCATGGGTACGCTTCAAAGGCCTGCGGCGACGGCGGATGGCGCGGTCACGTGGAACTGTGAGTGAGAGTGAGGGTCGGGCTGGATGAGGGGGGATGGGGCTGGGACCTTTGAGGTGCCCTTATTGATTCGTTCTAACTCGTCCTCTCCTCAACTCCTCCCGCCTCCCCATTTGAATCAGGGGGCAACTTTATCCAAACCCTCATCAACTTCATCCTGATCTCCGTCGTTGTCTTCTTCCTGGTCAAACTCTACTCGGCCGCCTTCCTCCGCAAGAAAAAGGTCGAGGCGCCCACGACCAAGGGACTGCGAAGAGTGCTGCGAAAAGATTGACGTCAAGGCCAAAAAGTGCAAGTTCTGCTGCTCCCCCGCCCAAGAGTACGTTGCGCCGGCCGCGGAAGCCGGCCTCGTCGGAGAGGCACGGATTCATGGCGAGCCCTTTCAGGAAGGCAAAGTGAGCTTCATGATCTGGTGCTCGTGGGAGCACAGGATGGCGTTTGCTATTGAACGCTCGTCCTATCCGCCTTCTCCTCAGGCTGTATCGTCGTTGGACTTTTTTTTCTCCCTTCTTATGGCCAAAATGTGTTTGTTGGAAACCTTCTGTTCATTAGAATTTGTGCATTTTCCCCCTTGCCCATAGTTCTCCCCTTGCTCGTAGTTCTCCCCCTACATTGAACGATTGTGTGAATTTTTCGGATTTTTTTTTTAAAGTGAAGGAAATCATATAAAAAAAAATAGTGTTGTACAAAATCCTTCGACGTTCAGGTCTACGTTCGGTGCTCAGAGACTTCAAGATCGCGTCCCACGGTGCAACCGGGCGTCGGGATTTGCGAGTTGCACCGCTTGTCGGGTCAAATGGATCACTGAGCACGACGAGTGCCTTGACAGCCACAGGCAAGACGACAGACAGACAGTCGCCCAGACGGTTGAGGCGTCGCCGTTCATGACGTACATATGGAACCTTGGCGGCGCACAGTCGGAGAAGGTCGTGCGACTTGTTCCGGTTCTGGCGAGGATCAGCCGGGTTAGACGATCAATACTAAGCTCTCGCCCCCCTCCAACCACTCCATTGTTTCAAGGCCGGATCGAGTTCCTCAACTGCTTCGGCGGCGCGTCCACAGCGTCGAACGCGACGGAGAGAACGAGGCGAGCGGGGGCGCTTGCTGTTGCAACGACAAAGCCTGCTCTGCTCGGAAGACCGAAGCAGTCAAAACTACAAGATTGATAATTTTTTTTTGCTTAGTTTGCGTAAACCAAAGAGTGAGCTGCGAGCCAGAAATCTCAACGCTGATCTCTTATTTCTTGCCGCGATTTCTCTTTGCCAGAAAACCTCCATTCCGTCCAGAGTGGCGATTAGTGGATCTGCGTTGCGCGAAAGGGTTTTCGTTGCACGGTCTCACGAAAAGGGTAAAGCTTGAAAAAAAAACCAAAAATAGCTTCCAGATTGTTGATGTTACCTGGTTGTGACTGAAGATTGAGGTTGGGGTTGCGGTTGAGGATGCGGAGGCAACAAGGCGTCACGGTAACCGAGTTTTTTAATTTAGAAGAAAACTTCTTAATTCTCGTATTATTGATCTCCCGCCAAACGCCCTTCAGTCCAGAATGAGAATCGGAGCATATCTCATCTCTTATGTTCTTAACCATGAACGTCGGAATTGTTCTCAATACACGGAGCAGTGCTTGGCAACTCTTAATACCCCATAACTGCATCCGCCCGTCTGGGACTGGCTTACGCCTGATGTGGGGAGCAGACGGCGTAGCCGTCCCTTTTTCCTGAAGAACCTTGGTGTCCTGGAGTTCCAAGTGAAGTGCAAAGCACGCCGCAGAGGGTAGAGGTTTATCAACACAGATCCACCCCGCAGTTTTGCGGGAGAAAAGGGGACTCCATCGCTGCGTCGATTCACGCTCGACGGATGCTCAGTTTCCACTTCGCGCAACTTCAACGTCGAGCCAGTGTGAATCTGGCAGCCATTATTTTCGTGTTTTTGTGGAGCCTCCTCCCTCTCGTGAGAACGTGCAAGGAAAACATTTCGGTTCAACGTTGGAGATATTTTAGAAATATACAGCACCGAAATGCACGAGTTTATTTTGCCCTTAGAATACCATTTCGATATTCTTCGCGTTCATCAAATTCAGAATTCGCTCCACAAGTGCAAAATGATCCCTCTCGACAGCAAGGCGAAAAACAGGCACAAACCCGTTCCCGAAATCGACTCCAGGCAGTTCAATCAGTTGATCGAGGAGCGCAGGATCGCAAAGCTTGATCGCAACCACCATCGCAGTGTCCATAATCTTCCCGGCCGAGTCAGACCGACGCTTCACGATTTCGTGAACCAAGTCTGGCCGGCGCTCCGTCACAGCAAACGAAACCGGCCCGTCCGCCGCCGTCACAAACTCGACCGGAAGCTGCCCCGCGTGCTCCACAAACGCCTCAAACACCTCCACACATCGCCCCGCGATCGCGACCCTCACTGCGTTGCAGTTGTCCAGCGCAGGGCTGAATCCTGGCGCCGCGAGCAGCAGCCGCGCCGTGTGCGCGCGGTTGGTGGCTGCGACGAAGCGAAGCAGAGACGAGCGGTACCCGACGCTCCCGAGGTCTGCGCGGCCGCTGGCGAGGATGCGGTCGAGGACTTCGCGCCTGTCTTCTTGGACGGCGAATTGCAGGGGGAAGCCGTTCATTGCGGTTGCGGTCGAGGGGTGCGTGGCCAGGAGGTGGAGAGCCAACGCGTTTGAGCCGGCGCGGAGGGCAAAGACGATGGCGATGTCGGTGTCGAGGTGAAGTTGCTTGGATTGGAGCCGCTGCGAGATCTTGTCGAAGAGAGATGCGTCGTTTAGGACCCCGACGCAGGCTGAAAAGCAGGGAAGGAGTTTCAGCTCGGATTGTTGTGGGATATCGACCTCGGATCGAGTAAGCCTCGCGACCTCGAGTAACGCTGGGCGAAGTCGAGGGCCGATACGCTTAACTGATGTGCAAAGCTCATCCATATCGCGACCGTCGGCCGATCCGAGGGTTGAGCCGGTGAAGAAGGAGAGCAGGCGAATGTCTAGTCGGAGGAGCAGAATGACAGCAGCCCAGTAGCAGGATGGCAGTTTGGGCCACGGCTCCGCCCTCAACATGACAGGCCACCTTACTTGAAGATGGTCAGACGTTGAACCGTTGAGAGGTTAAAATTCGGCTACATTACATTCCGATGTCGCTGCTCCTGAGTCTCTCGTCCTCCTTCCGAAGGAAACAGATGCCCTCGTAAACGGATCCCCAAGCGGTAGCCGCATCCTCGAAGGTCTGACCCGAGTCGAGAGCCCGCGCGATCCACCGCTTCACGTGCCTGATGGCGAAACTGGTCGAATCGCATCACCCCTCCTTCAATATTCTCAAACACCGATCGGGATAACAGATCGTAAGGCCAGCATATCTTGTCCGTTGAGGTAAAGAACGATGCTTGCCAGTACCTCGGGGACGACAGCAGCAAGGACGAACCCATCGCGCTGAGACGGAGACAAGTCGTTGTTTGGTGTGCGCAGGGGCGGGGGGGGTGGTGCGGTTCAAATGATTTCAAGCTCCGCCAAGCACACCTCCCCCAGCGGCGCCGATGCGCCACCGCCCCCAGCGGCGGCGCCAAACACGCTCGCGGCACCGCCGCTGTTTCAGGACGTACAGGCGGCTCGACAGCGGCCTGAACAGTCGCGAGATCGACCCAGCGACGTGAGCGACGACGACGATCCGCTGCCTGCGTTTGTGAATATTAAGTCCACGTGGCGGACCGAGAGGACGGCGCTCTCGCACGGCTCGTGCCAGACGGTTCCTGTCGATTTTGTTGATGCCGGGAGTCAAAGCTTCCGAACTAAAGAGGCAGGGGTAAGACGCTGCGAACGGAATGTCCGTTCCTTTTTTTAAGATTGACCATGATCGTGGCAGGTGCAAGCGTCCGACGAGACGGGTGCGAGCAAATTCAAGCTCCTCGTGGACTTCAATTACGATTCGCTCGTCAGATTCTTGGACGAGGCCGAGCCGCTGGTGTCGAACGCGCTGCTGGAAAACATACGATCGACGGCCTTCGACGGTGAGTGGGGTTGTTTGCGGGTGGGTCAATCCAGTCGGCGTGCGATTTCGTAAAAATCGACGAATAATCTGATGAAACAGGATACTTCGTCTCGTGGGAGGAGCCGATCCACGACATCACCTGCACGCACAAACTGTCGCAGGTCGGAGCGGGAGCCGGATCTCGTCTGCACGGAGATCAGCTGGAGTCGATCTGGATCGGTTGTGGGTGTGGCGTGAGTGCGATTATGTATTTTCTCTCGTCCCGGGGTGCCGCAAGTAAAGAATTGCCGTTAACCAGGTACGGGGCGCTCGAGCACAGTGGGTGGTGCACGCACAAGGGACAGTTCTGCGCGTGGAGCCTCAACGCAAGAGATCTCAACGCTTCGGCGGCGTCTTTCGCTGTCGAAACAACGGTGGCGCGGCGACGACTCCCACTTTCTTTTTTTTGATTTCTATTTTCGGCCTGCCTCGTCCTCTCAATTTTAATTTATTTATTTTTATTTTATTTTATTTCGCAGACCTTGTCCTCACGTCCCTCGCCTTCCACCCCGAGTCTCCCAGCATCGCCGCGGGAGGGACTTTCAACGGTTCGTTCGTTCCTCCATTCCAAGCACTCTCAATAGGACTCACGCGCTGTCCAGGTGATTTGATTGTGTGGAATATGAATGAGAGAGACAACCCAGTGCTCGCTGCGTCGAAAATCAGTGACATGACCCATCAAGAAGCGATCTCGAAGGTGGCCACCGCGATAAGAGAACAGCATTCCTAATCCGTCCACTCGAAGGTTATATGGATTCCCTCGTCGAAATTCGGATCTTACGATGTAAGTTACCTTCTGCAATAGTCCTTTTGCATGTCTTGAAATCGACAACGGCGACAGCTCTTGACGATCGGGAGTGAAGGAAAATTGCTTCTCTGGGGTCTGGACAACAAACTTTCAAAACCGCGTGGAGGGTTCGCTTCTCGTTGCTGCGTCGTCAGCCGTTTCCTACTTACGGACTTCCGTCTTGCCCATTCCAGTGCGATATTGTCAAGCGCAAATATACCTCGAAACTTGCGAACGCAGAACATCAGAACTTATAATCTTGATACGCCGCTTGGAGGTAAGTGAGAAAAAAAAAACTGTCGCAACGAACGATTGACTGAGTTTTCCGATGGACCCAACCAGGGACTGCGATGACCGTATCCAAAGAAAACAATACAGACTGCATTGTCGGAACAGAGACAGGGTTCGTCTTTCGATGCAGTTTGAATAACGTCACCCTCACGGACGGCGTGCAAAAAGGTTCGGTTCCCATGGCGGGCCTTGGCAAGCGCAGGTTTCTGAATTGTTGATTTCTCCAGACGGCCGATTAGCCAACCCCATTCAGGCAGGTCACACCTCTCATAGCAGCACGGTAACGGGACTCTCGTTTTGCCCCGCGCACCGGAATTTGTTCCTTTCGTGCGGAGCCGACGGCGTCTTGCGCCTCCATCACAAACTCAAGGTAGGTCCGGTGCGAGTTGGTGAGATTGACAAATTCAAACAGCTACTGTTTCAAGGCGAAGAGCTTGTCGACGTGGGAGCCGTCCGCAAAAGGAACTGGTCTCTTCTCGGTGGACTGGTCGCAGCACAAACCGACGGTGTTTGCGGTGGCCGCTGGCGACGGATATTTGTACATATACGACCTCGCGGTACGTCATTATCAGGAAGATGACTCTCGCTGTCATTTTGACTGACTTCCATCCATAGAGACGCCGATCAACGCCCTCATCAGCGCTCCGCGTTACGGAACAAAAGGGCTGCTACCCTGTTTCTGTTTCATTTAACTTGGCTCGACCAGACACTGTGGCAACCTGCGACACCGAAGGTAATCTTAAAGTTTGGCGGCTTTGCACTTCGCTGTTTGAGTGCGATGGAAAGGAGGGAAAGGTGCTTGAGGCGCTTGGCAGTTTGGAGGAGGAAGGGTGACGAACCAGACCGGTCTTGCCTGTGGGAGAATTCGTTCAAGAAAGGCTTTCAGGGGACCGCTGCTTTTCGTTGGTTCTCTTTCCAGTCCCACTCCAACAGTGAAAAATAAACTTTGGCATCGGTCCTTTCAAAATTGTTAATTTATTCTCAAATCTTGAAAGCGTAAATTCTCGGATGGACCTCCCGACCGCCCCCTCCCGCCACGTCTTCGCCGCCTCCGCCGCGTCGCAAACGGCGTCTCGCGCCTCCGCGGCGCCCGGAGTCATACAGACCCATGTCCACGTCAACCTCCAACACGCGCACGCGCACGCCCTCGCGGACGCGGACTCGGCCGCGACAGCGAGAAACAGAAGGATCGTGTTCGCCCGCTCCACGATGGCCGCTCGCGAGTCGGGCGCCGCCGCGTTGCGCTCTGCCGTGAACAGGTTTGCGGCAAAGCCGTCACACGCGAAACACACGCGAAACACGAATTTCCCCCTTTGCAGGTCCATAACCTGATCTTGACCGCTTCCCTACTCCTCTCTCCCCCCCCCCCCCCGTAAACCCTAAACGCGTCCCGCAACCCCGCACACACAGCCTCGCCTCGACCCGCCCCACCTCCGCCGTCTCTGCCTCGCTCAGCCTCCTCGAAGCCCTCACCACCACCGCCGCCGTCGCCGAGCGCCGCAACGCCATCGCGCCCACGTCGACGTCGGCGCTTCCGTTTCCGCCGCGGGTGACGGCCGCCACCGCGCCGCCGGGCGTCCACCCTTCGTTCCGAAGCAAGACCGTGTGCGTGCTGAGCTGCGGACATTGCGGCCAGTCGGTGTGCGAGAGGGGTATGAAGGCGATTTTGCTTGCGGATACGAGGGTGAGTTTGGGATGAAAGCTTGCAATTTTTTATAAAACGGGTAAGCTGACACGCTGGGGTGCCGATGTGCTTTGATGGGCGTTAGGTGGAGCTTTACAGCACGGATGCGGTTCCGCCGGGGTGAGTTTTCCGCGATTTTGGAAGGTTTTCACTGACGCGTTTCTTATGACGAAAACGAACCCAGACGCGTACAACTCGTCGCGGAGGACTACTTGACAAGGAATTGCAACTGCCGGATACGCGACGTTGCGTGCCTTGGATGGTTTGTGCCCGCGCGTTCCCAAACCATAAAGCCGGCTGAACCCTCCTCGTTTTACCCTCTGTTATGTATTTTGATGGCTCGTCCCGCACCGAAATGACCGCAGCGGAAATGTAGGGCTGACTCACTTCCTTTTCGTCAAATAATTTTGAGCCTAATCACTGCGCCCTTTTTTTATCCCGCTTTACTCTCCTTTCCATATCACTGCGACACGCCTCTCGCTGTGCGCCCGCACACCACGCAGGTCATCGGATACCACGTAACGCAGCCTTGCGACGCGTGCCTCGCCGCGTGCAACAACGGCCACTTTTGGATGTTCCACGACGACGGGATATTGTCGGTCGAGAGAAAGGATGCGTCAGGTGTGAAGAACGCCCCCCCCCCCCCCCCCCCCCCGGGTTTCCCCATAGCCACTAACCGCAACGTTTGTTCGTATCCACACAGGCGGCAGAGCGATGATGTGGTCGCAATTGCCTGTTCCCGAGAAGGACTTCAGTGCGGGGAAGCAGAGGATCGTGTGTCGATAGGGGTTCTACAAATGTGTTTCATATATATTTGTCCGCTCATTACACACTGCGCCCTTTATTTTGGCAACCAACCATCAGCTCTTGCTTGGCGGTGGTCTGTGGCAGTGTAATGGGCCGATCCCGGTTGAGCTCCCTCAACCTCTTAATCTCAACCAACCTCAACCACTTCATCCACGGACCGGATCTGCGCCTGCCGGTCATCCTCTTGCTCCTCACCCAACCATTGCCTCAGCTTCCGCTTTCGAATTGGCTTGCTGTGGCGGAGCAGAGGTGGGTTCCCTTCCGACATTTGTTGGAACGACGGTGGCCGGCCGCCGGTATCGTCTGCGCCTTCTCATCGCCGCGTTCGCCTTCGCCAATTGAGGCCGAGGAGGGCCAGGGATCGGTGTGCCTGGTAGAGCGTGGATGCAAAGATGGTACGGGCCCGCGGGAAAAAAAAGAGGGTGCGTTGGGTTGGGATAGAAGGGAGGCGGCGGCAGCAGCAGCTGCTGCTGATTATGCGCGGTGAGGTGCCGGAAGGTCGATTTCTTCCAATGTATGCAGCGCCCGGTTCCTCTACTGTATTGTGTAAACGCGCTGCATCAATGTAAAAAGTGAACAGATGAAAATGAAGGGCGACGTTGAACTTTCAGGTTTATAGGAGATCAAGAGATGCACAAATGAGCGAGTAATGCTCCGTGAAACAGATTGGAACAAAATTAGAACAAATGCGGAACGGGTTGCAAGAAGAGGAGAACGCTCTATAGAAGGAAAAAGAGAAAGGCCACCAAAAAAAAAAAAAAAAAAACCAATCACAACCGCCGCTGAGCAGGAGGAACCCTATTCCCCTGCGGCCCGTACATGCGCGGGTTCTCGAGCTCGAACGGGCTAGGAGCAGGATGTATCCACGGGTTCCGCCGACGCCGGAGCGGCGGCCATTTTTCAGGCAACGTGGGAGAGGTTCGGGCGGTGAGGGCTTTTTTCGAGGCACTCTGGGTTTGTTAGAGGGGGGGAGGTGGGATGAGGGTTAGTGGGAAAGGTTTGGGTTGTAGGACGATGTGAGGGTACCTCGGAATGTGAACGCGGTGGTCTCCGGCACGAGCTCGCGCAGCTTGATCCAGCGCTCTTGCGCGTACGAGACGGTGCTGTTTTCGGTTACAGATTTTTCCCGGTAAATAAATATGGGGCGAGAGCACAGCGGGTGAAAGAAAAAAGAAAAGAGTGGACTGCTCCTCACCGTTCTGTGCTTTGCGGAAGGAGCTGCCACTGGACTTCCGACTCGTCGCAGGCGGTCGGGTTCTGCGACAGCAGGCTGGAATGCGGGGGGAAAGGGAGGAAGAGGGGTTCATGCTTTAAAACTGGGGTGTGAGGGGTGGACTGTTCGGTACCTTTGTAGAAGTAGGACGTCGTTACTGCGAGTCCAGTAATCCCTCCGGGCGACTCTTTCCAAAGTCTGCTGCTCGACCGTCGCGTCGCTGCTGTCGTCGCTTTCCTCCGTTTTCGACTGCTCCTCCTCCTCCTCCACGTCCTCCTCGTTTTTTTTCGCCGTCCCCGCCGTCCTCGTCACTATCGCTATCCTCGCCACCGCCAGCAGCCGCGCCCCCCCGCCCCCTCCTCGTCCTCGCCAGGATCCGCCGATAGTCCGGTAACATGGCCGCGCGAAACCTCTTCTGGCACTGCACCGCGTCGCGCGTCCCGACCGCCGCAGCCACGTCGCGCCACCGCCGCGTCGGGACCGTGCCGGTCCGCGCGTCGGCGTATGGCAGCGCGGCCGCGCAGAGACGGAGGTCTTCTGATTGCGACCAGAGCCCGGTTTCGCGGCCTGTGGGGGAGGGGTTTGGGTGTGTGAGTGTTGGTTGCGGGGGTTGGGGGGAGGCTAAATGATGGGATTTTGTCTGACCTTCTTTCCGCTTTGTTAGAACGTTGTACCGTTGCTGTTATGAAAAACGCGTCGAAGCATGAGGGTCGCCAAATTACGGGGACGGGGGGGACTCAAGGACTCCTCACCTGACACCCTATCCTCCCCAACTTCTCGTCGATCGCCCTCCACACCCTGCCCCTCTCCCGCACCAATGCCTCCAACCTCCGATCGTCCTCCGCCGTCCAAGCCACCCCCAACGCCCCCCGGAAACGGGTGGAACGCCAGCCGCATCCAATTGTGCACCGAGTCCGGGCTCCGCGCTACCCCGGAGGCCCGGCACACCGCGACCGCGAACCGCGTGTGCGGCGCCAGACGCGCGAGCTGCTCGTGCGCGCGGTCTGAGGAGGAGGAGAGTGCGGCGCGGCGGGCACGACGACGGTTCGCGAGGAGTGGGAGGTCGCTGGGGGGGAGACCGTGGTGGTGCAGATACGCGGCCGCGGCGAGGGTCAGCGCGTGCCGCTCCGAGGCGGTGTGTAGCGGCCCCGGGCGAGCCGCGCGGCGGCGGGTGGGGTGTTGTTCTTTTTGCGGCGGCGGGGCGCTTTGCCGGCGGGTGGGAACGCGCTCGGAGGTGGCGGGGCCGGGTAGGGGAGGGGCTTTGAGTACTTGTAGGCGCCGAGGAGGCGAGGAGTGGGTTTGTGGCGCTTGCGGGGGTTGGAGGAGGTGGTGTCGGTGTCGGAGCCGGAGGAGCGTAGCCAGGTTGAGGAGGGTGATGACGGGGATGGAGAGGATGGGGAGGATGGCGACGATGCGGAAGAAGCTGAGGAGAGTGCGTCGGCGAGCCGTTTGCGGGATCGGGTCAATGGGCCCGTCGAAGGTTGCGGACTCGCGATCCGTCCCGCTGTCGCCCGAACGGCCGTCGGTGGCTGATTCGCCGACGCTGGTGTAGGAGTCGCTGTCAATGAACTCGTCCGACACGCGCTTTGGCCGGATGTAGTCCCTCTTTCGCCGTCGCGGAACGCTAACGAGCTCTGCGACGTCCCGCTCCTGGTCTCTCTCGAGTTCCGGTGGGGCCGCCGTCGGTTGAACAGCCGGTGCGGCTAAACGCTCCGATCGCCGTGGCGGAGCGACGAGATCGTCCGACGAAGAGTCGGATATTGTCTCGAGCGACGCTGGCGCAGATCCTGCCAGGCTGCGTGACGATCGCCGAGTCGGCGTCTGAGGCTCCGCGTTGCTGCCGTCGGGTGCGGCTCGTACCCGCTTTCTTGGCGGCGGCCTGGACGGGCTTCGGTGCTGCCGGGACTCTGGCGTGATCGGTTCGGCTGCGACACGCTCTTTGCGAGGCGTTCGATCGCCGGAAGAGGTTGGTGTAGAAGGAACCTCAGTGGCTCGCTGCCAGGTAGGTGTCTGTTGGCTCGCAGCACGAGCGATCTCTGACGATCGTTCGAGGGGAGCACGAACCGAGTGCGGCAGAGACGGGGGTGTTTGAGGCAAGTCATGTCGCCGCAGGCGCGCTGCGATGCGTGCTGAAGGGGTGGTGGGGGGCGTGACGGCGAATCCCGAGGCGGATGCAGGCGGCTCGGGCGTTGGCGAGGGATGTCGACGTCTCTTCCTCCGAGCAGTTCCGGCGGCGTCTTGTTGCGGGGAGGGGTACGGCGCAAAGTAGGGCCCCCCGGCCGCGGACGCACCCGTTGGTGCGGACGAGTGCAGCGGCATGGTGGGCGTCGTCGCCGCTGTCGGAGTTGTAGCGGGCGACAGATGCTGCTGCTGTTGCTGTTGCTGTTGTTGTTGTTGTTGTTGTTGTTGTCGCAGCCGCAGCGGCCGCGATGACGGCGTCGCCGTCGCCGTCGTCGTCGTCGTCGTCCTCGTCGGCGCTGGAGTAGTCCTCGTCGTCGTTGTCGTCGTCGTCGACGGTATTGGCGCCGGCGTCTTAGCAGGGCCTTTCATTCAGGAAAGATCAGAGAGGGAGGGAAAAAAAAGAAAACGACGACAGCAGGGGTCACGTGCGCCTCATTAGTCGCGCGTCGCAAGCTCCCAAGTGAGCAGCCGTTAGCCGAGCCACGGATCAAGCACACTCTCAACAGCGGCTGGTAATGAAACGAAGGTATTAATAACGAAGGCGAAGAAGAGCGCGCGGATATGTTTGGTTCTATTATTGTCGATTGCAGGAATGCGAGTGGGAAACAGTGGATGGGCGCAACACACAAGTGTAAAGAAAGAATAAACATAGCGTGCATGTGCAGGGTCAAGAAGGAGTGGTGAAGTCAGGGAAGAAGTGAACGGTAACGCAAAAGAACACCAAACATCTAATGACTGAGTATCAAGACAAGGGTTTGAAAAGAATCCAAAAAGGGGGAGAAGATGATGGCTTCTGGAAAGTGGCAGGGGCTGGGATACTGCGGGTAGAAGAAAAAAGCGCTCAAGTCAAATTGGGGGCGCCTAGCGGCGGAAAACAAGCACGACCGAGTCGTAGATGCGGTCCCACAATGACCCAAGGAGACCAGGTGTCGGTGTGTAAGGCGCCAAAGTCTTTGGAGCTTTCGCGTCAAACTCGTCAAACTTGATCAGGTTCGCGGGCTTGGCATAGTGAGAACGCAGGTGCCACGAAGCGTCCTCGACCGACTGTCCGTTTTCAACGAGGAGGTATTCATGTTGGCCCTGCGATCGACCAGAAAAGTGTGATCAGAGAGACTGTTCAAGGTGAAACATTGAAAACGAAAAGAGTCCCAACTCACGGCTCGAGTCCTGCGATCAACGATCCACAAGACGTTCGCCTCCTCGGCCTTGATCGTCTCCACTGAAGTCGATGGAGTCGGTACAGTCCTCGACCGCTTTCTCGGGAGACGCGGACCGAAATTTCGATTTTGGTGCTGCAGCCGAGCTGCGTCGTTTCCTCGGGCTGGTCGGCGGCGGACCCATGATCGACGGCGAGGTCGGGCTGATCGGGCTGGTAGGGCTGGCCACGCTTGTCGGCGACAGGGGCAGACCGCCCGTCTTGTCGACCCCCTTGATCGACTTGGTCTTGAGGCGTTTCAGCGTCGGCTTCTTGTCGGACTTGACCTCGGCGATGGGCATGATGGCCGTGGGACCGGAAACCACGGAGGCAGTGGCGTTGTCGTTCAAGGTCGGTGTTGGGGTGCTGCGCGGCCGCAGCGAGGCGCGTCGGCCGGTCCGACGGCTCGGGACTGGCCCGTCGGTGGTGGAGGCGGCGGCGGCGGCTGCGTGGACGGGCGAATCGACGACCATCGGGGTAGGGGAGATCTCGGCAGGCATTGAGTGAGCTGTTTTTTTTTTTTTCTTTCTTCTTTACAAGGGCGGGATAGGTCAGGTTGGTAGGAGCTTGAGTGCGAAAAGCGGGCGTGCACGTGTGACGCGTGAGTCTATTTATAGTCGAGAAATTAAGGGCCGGCGCGACTACAAGTCGAAGAAGGCGAAGTGGAGATGTTGGGTTTGCATGGTGAAGGACAAAGGGCTTCGGACAGACGCGGGAAAAATCATTTTTTTTTGGAGATGTCCTGTCCCCCAATTCACCCGCTCACACAACTAGTGGGCTGGTCTCTCCGATTGAAGCTCCGCTCTTTGGTGGCGCCGAAAGAGGGAGAGAAACCGGTTGGAAACTCTGTCTACACGCTCGCATTTTCCATCTCCACGACTACGGAACAACATGAGAGAGAGAGAGAGAGAGAGAGAGAGAGAGAGAGAGAGAGAGAGAGAACCACGTGAAAGCAGATAACACAAGACAGGAATGCCATGCATGGTAACTGTGTGTGCACGTGGATTTGGAGGAGGCTACTCTCCGGTCATTTAGAGCCATGGCACGGTGACGCCGATAACCTTTCTCGTTCCTCGAAGCGCGTGCAAAAACCATTGAAAAAGAAAATTTAGCGGTGCCGAAGAAGCGTGCATTCGGAAGTGCCAAGCTCTTCAAATATTTGTCGCGTAACCAACTCGACTTCTTTTGTTTGCCAACTAAATTCTGACAACGTCAGCGGCCTTTTACTCGGAGAAAAGATCGACGTGCCCTGCAATCTGCATCATCATTTCGACCCAGGAACATTGACCGCCTTTATTTGTTCATCTCTTCGCGAATGAGCTGCTTTGCATCATCAGCTGCATCACCTACTTTATCGAACCCTCCGCCTTCCCGCCCCGCTTCACCGGCCTCGTCGCGCTCATGCTCTCTGTCGTTACGATGAACGTGATCGTGTCACAGGAGCTGCCAAAAGTGAAATGTGCGAAAGCTCCTTTTTTTCCTTCCGCAGCGTGAGCTGACACTATGGTTCAACCACATCTAGATCTCACAACACTGGATATATTCATCACCTGCACTTTTTTGTACGTCTTTATGTCGCTCATCATGTCCGCTGCGACCTACGTATTGCACTTGTAAGAAGTAGAACGTTCCTTCCGCATCATTTTGTTTTTCAAGACAACGATAGTACTAACGTTGTCGAGAAAAGGCTTAAGTTCAAGCTTTCCAGCGCCGCGCTCCAAGCTTTCCTGCGCGTCGCTGTCCCGCTCTCTATCCCTTTCACTTTTGGCCTGGTCTTCACGACACGGAACGCGGGCTTCTCCGTCGGCGCGGGCCTCTGCGTCGCCGGTCTTGTTGTTGTGATTCCGGTTGGTTGCGCATTCGCGTGTTGGGAGGTGTGGAGGATGAGGAGGGAGGCTGGGGGAGATTCAAAGTCGTGAGGAGGACGGAGGGCTTTTCCTGTCGCCAAATAAGTCTGCAAGCAGCGATGCTTAAGCTACCATAGTATATTTTCCAATTCGTTCCTATCATCTATACATCACATCTTTACAACAAATTACACCTATTCGCGCGTTTTGCACGCTTGATTGTATCTCGCTTAAACTCCACCGCTTTCAATCCTGCGGTCTTGAAGACATCAGAGACACCTTCGTTGGTCTTGGCCGAGCATTCGACGTACCGCGCGCGAAGCTTTCGCGCCATTGCATGACCCTGCGGAAAAGCGATACACTTCAATTTACGTGGATTGGAATGTGAAAGCTCGAGAAACAGCCACCTCTGCAAAGGTTACTGGGTGCTTGCCGTCACGCGTCAGCTCCGCGACGATGTTGGAATCGCCTCGCAAGTCCTTCTTGCATCCGACGAGAACGACTGGAGCTCCGGTGGCAAAGTGAGCAAACTCCTCAATCCACTGTGATAAGTTAGACATTGTCAGTGCGATTCAAATCACAAACGACGTAACCTCACACGATGTTCTAAGCTGCGGAGCGTCTTCGGAGATCCGATGGAGAAGCAGGCAAGGATCACATCTGTGCTTGGGTACGCGAGGGGCCGCAGTCTGGAGTAATCGCCCTCGTCGCATGTGTCCCAGAGAAAGAGCTGGACCTCGCTCTTGTCGTCCAAAGGGACGTTGATGTTGTGAACGTCGGTCACTGAGTTGGGGTTTTGTGAGCCGTCAAAGTGGCCAAGTGGTAAGTACAAAACCAGGCGCCTACCACGCGGAACGGGAGCCTGGAATCAGCACAACTCGTTAGAATAGCCTCAGCGTGACCCGCCCGATTGTCGAGCTCACCGTGGGAAAAAATCCAATTTTACAGGCAAGTAAAAGGGTCGTCTTTCCAACTGATGTGATCGATGAGAATCCGCAAACGCACTCGATCCAAACGCCGCTTTGGCGCTCCGACCTTACCGCTAGGATCGCCAGCAACGACAAGCTTCTTTCGTAAGGTTGTCGTTCCGCTGGATTCGGGCGGCCCAGTTGCGCTGTTCGACCTGATGGTTGCGGGCATCGGGCTTTTAGAACAAACCAACAAAACGAAGATCGTAAAGGGAGCAGTGATTGCAGAGAAGGGGACGCTGCGGCACGGTCGATGCTGCGCCATCCGTACATCTCGGGCGGCCGGCTATCTCGCCGGCGATTGAGGAGTCGGCGGCGCGAAGAAAGTTCGGATACGTGTGGCGCAGCCACCGGACTACCAAAAACACAGCGGGATTGCTAAGTTTTCGGCCCCGGGTCCTGCGTCCTGCGAAGTTGTCAAGTCTTTTTCCCGAGAGAGCCCGCACCACCTCTACATCCTTGCTGCAATCAGAAGGTCTGAAACTGCTTCGTCGTCGCCATACCCATTGGCTCATGTAGCTCATGTATGTGATTTGGCGAGGAGATAATATGCCGATGGGAGGGGAGGAGCCTCATTGAGGGGAAAAAAAAACACAAATCTGTGCGGCGAGCCACACAGCAATGGTGCCATCACCGCCGCCGCCGCCGCCGCCGCCGTCGCCGCAGCAGCTCTTCTCTACGCTGCTGCCAGGCTCATCCACCACCGCCGCTACGGCTCGTGGGCCAGCTGCACCAGCGACGACGACGGCGGCATCAACGGCAGCGACGTTGCCAAACTACGACTCCCTGGCAGATTTCTTTTGTGGAGGAAAACAGGTCCCGGCGGAGGCCATGCCGGCGTTGGAGGCCGTCGGTGCGCTTGACCCCGAAAACGGGTGGGTGATAGTGCATTCCTTTTCAAATTGCGGTAAGGTTTCTATAACTAACTTGGTCCAGCCTCTGATCCTCCCGTTATCGCACTCAACACACACACGCACACCCCTTTTTGCAAACCCAAACAAAGCTTCATGACGCTCTTTCAAATTCTCACCCACCTCCCCGAAACTACAACACGCACCCTGCACATCCAGAGGCTGGGTGTGTACCACCAGGCACTGGCAGAACAGATTACAGACTCGTGACGGTGAAGCCACGAGAGAGATTTGTTCCCCAACGCATGAGCATCGAACATGATGTTCTCCTAAATGCCTGCCGGACCGGCGTTTTCTTCTTCTGCACGGCCGCAAGACTCTTTCCGTATACTCATTGTTCTCGCCGCCCACCCACTCGCTGGCCGAAAAAATAAAAGTAAAAGAAAAAAAAGGGAAAAAAAAAGACGAGTTTCCTGTCGCGCTTTATTTTATTCTATTTGATCAGCCCTTTCGCGACGGCGACCTCTGCGTTGAGGATGGCGCTCCCCGCGGCGCCGAGGACCGTGTTGTGGCTGAGGAGGGTAAACTTCACGTCAAACACGTTGCATGGTCTGACCCTTCCGACGGTGACGGCATACCCGCGCTCCGTCTCGCGGTCGAGCCGCGGCTGCGGGCGGTCGACGGCCTTGCTGACGACGATGGCTCTCTGCGGTGCGCTCGGGCAGCCGAGGGCCTGGGCGTCGCAGCGGTAGGCTTCGAGGGCGGCTATGACTGCGTCGACGGAGGGTGGTGGTCGACGAGCAAACTCGAGGCTGACGCACTCGGTGTGGCCGTCGAGGACAAAGACGCGGTTGCAGGTGGCTGAGACCTTCATGCCGGGGGCGTCGACAAAGGCGTTGGTGGCCCGGTCAAAGGAGCCGAGGATCTTGGCGGCTTCGACCTCCATTTTCTCTTCTTCGCCCGAGATGTAAGGGACGACGTTGTCGATGATGTCGAGGGTTGGGACGCCCGGGTAGCCGGCGCCTGAGACGGCTTGGAGGGTGGTGACGACGCAGCGGGAGATGGGGCCAAAGGCGTCCTGCAGGGCTTTTAGGGGGACGACCAGGCCGGTCGTCGAGCAGTTTGCGTTTGTGATGAGGAAGCCGTTCTTGAGCGACGACTCTGACGGCGCGATGGAGGCTTCCGGGGTGCCGACGAGGTGCGGGGCGAGCGAGACGAGGAGCGGATTCCCAGCGGCGCTGGATGATCGCTGGACGTCGACGATCTGCTGGAAGTGATCGGCGTTGACGACGGGGACGATCAGCGGGACCAGCGGCGACATGCGGTGGTTCTTTGCGTTCGAGAGGACAGCAAAGTCGTGCGCGACGAAGCGGGCCTCGACGGTGCCGGCGACGTCCGAGTCGAGGCCAGAGAAGATGACGCGGCAGCCGACAAATGCGGCGGGGGTCGCACTCCTGGACGACCAGCGACGCGACGTGGGTGGGGATGGGCACGGACTGCTTCCACGAGCGGGCGGCTGCTTCTGCGTAGGGTTTGCCGGCGGATCGCGGCGATGCGCCGAGCGTGCGGACGACAAAGTAGGGGTGGTCTTGCAGCAGGGTGATGAAGCGCTGGCCGACGGTGCCGGTCGCGCCGAGGATGCCGACGGGGATTTGGATCGTCGTCGCCGTCGTCGCCGTCGTCGTCGGTGGTGGAGGTTGTGAAGAAGGCGAGGAGGAGGACGAGGAGGACATATTGTTATGTTGGTTGGGTGGATCGATCGAGGCGCCGGCTTTCTTTGCTTTTTTTTTTTTATTATTTTTTTTATTTTATTTTTTTTTCGTTTCTCTGCTTTCTTCTATTTTTTTGGATAATTGCGTGTGTGTGTGTGTGTGTTGTGTTGTGTTGTTGATTGATCAGATCGGGTGGGTTGATTTCATTGTCCAATCATCACCTCAAATTCTATCTGCTAGACTTGCCTTCCCCACCCGCTACCGCGTCCCGTTTTGTGAACGCTTCCTTCCCGCGGCAGAAACCCCGCCCGTTACCGCAATGTCGAATTACCTCGCCGTCCTAGCAATCGCTGGACGACTGAACTGCAGAGAAGAAAGAAACCCATTCCTGCTCAACACCGAATCACGTCGAGGGGGCACAACAGTTGACAGATACCTAGCTGCTATTAATGCCGATGTTGGTTATGATATTACTTTATCCCACCTCTTCTTTTTTATTTTTATTTATTATTCCACCGGCCGAGGCGAGGTGTCGGGATAGGCGGTGTATTCAAGCATGGAAAGGCAGTGCCAGTGCCATAGATCCAAAGGGAAAACCCAGCCACAGAGTGCCGAAGCCGAGAACAAAAGGAAGAACATGCAACAAGAGAAACAAAAAATAGAAAAGACTCAACGGGAAAGAAAACCGGGCCAGCAACAATGAAGGAAGGAAGGTGTGGGTAAGCAGAGCAGCCCCACCTCTGTCTGTCGCTCGTGGTCTTTTTTTGAAACCACTTGCGGTCCGCCTGTTGCACTTCCAGTCCGACCAGTCTGTCGCCCGCAGCTTCGTCCAGATCCCACCTCTGGTCACGGCCGCGGTAGCAAAGCCAGCGGACTCCCCATATCGGAGGGCATCAAGTTGGACACCACAGGAGAGCTGCGCAAGGTCAAAGCGCAAACCCTGACGGCGCCGGTTGGTCAATTCTTTGATTGTATTCTGTTCCAACGACCAGCTCACGACTTTCAAGGGTCACGGCGCCAGGTGAACAACGATCCTTTGGTTCTGATCGGCGGCGGTCGCAAAAGATCAGCAACGGGGAAGGAAAACGAAGAACCGGCAGCAAAACGAGCAGCGACAAAGAAACTGATCGAGATTGGGATCAGTGACGACAGCAGCAACCCGAGCATATCAGAACTTTGCACCATCCGATTGTACGACACTCCGGAAGGCCGGAGGATGGCTGTTTGCATCAACAGGCTTCAAGACTGTTCGTGTGGTGAACGGTACGCATTTGTCTGTCCAATTCCAATCCAAAGCCAACAACGCCAGACAATGGTTGGACTCCACAAAACATGTGCTCAGTGCCGAGAGAAGAATGATCCGCGAAGCTTTTCCAAAAGAATCGATTCGTAGCGAAAAATCTTCTCTATCTTGTTGCCTCTACCGCAACGAGTGAGTGAGGATGTGGTGTCGAAACAAACAGTGGCTCAGGACGTGAAGAAGGCAGATGGGTTTTTTTGAGGATTAACAGTGCTATGGTGGTCATCCTTCGGCCACTTGAAGCAGTTGGCAATGCTGTTGTCGAAGAGGCGTGGGGAATTGAAGAAGTCGACGGAGGAAGGGGCGGTTGAACATAAACAAAATTATTTTGTCGATTACCGCAACTTCCTGCAGCAGAAAAAACAAAGAGTACTATTCCTCTCAAACTAAAGTTTTCTTTGTTCAACTTCGTCGAGCCAAATTGGCGTAAAATGAGCCAAGACACCATCGCCCAAAACAAAAAAATGAGACATATTGACCCTTCTCGACGAATGGGTACGGCACGCCACATGCCCCTTGAATTTATTGCTCGTTCCGATCGAAGGCTTGTGCCAGGACCCGAGCTCTGGCGCGGCCGAGCTTCATGGCGACAAAGCCCTGCCCCGTAGTTCTCGCTGGCCGGCGACGGGTCGTACCGCGCCAGTTGCTCGGTGGAGCGACCAGTGCTGTTTAAACAAGTACGAAAATATCTATTGCAACTTAATTGTGACCACAAAATTTATTCTTGCATTATGGTAAAACTGCGTTTTTCGTCGCACTTTGCTTCTGCACCGAGGTTGTAGCGGTTTGTGAAAGCATCGAAATATTCGTCTTCGAGCGCTGCGACAGATGATCCACAATATCGCGAACGATGTGAGAGTCAGAGAGTAGCATCACGGTGAACAGGTTGAAAGCAGTGTGAAAGCCGTAGCTGCAAAAATGATGAAGGAAGAGAGTGTCAAAGGCATTCCAGAATTATTCAACTACTTACGGAGCTAATTCATTTCGATCGTCGATCAGTTCAAGAAGCGGAGGGAAACGTTAAATCAACGCCAATATGTGCGCATTCAATTTGCGTACCATATCGAGGCCAGTCGACAAAAGTGCCTTTTCAATTTGTCGTTGAAATTAAAAGCCCCAGGTTCCAGCACGAACAAAAGCTTGTTAACACCAGTGCTGCTGCTTTGACGCAAAATGAAGAGAACGTACTGCAGAACAAGACGTACGCAAGCGAGAGAATCGTGTAGAGCACACACCGAATCAGCAGCTTAGCACCAATCAAAAACGAGATTTTGACTTTGTACACCTCCGACATGCTTCGAATTATTGTGATTTGCGAAAGCCCAAAGAAAAAAGTCATAACGAAGGCATCGTAGGCCATGCCAAAGGAGGCTACGATTGCAAACCATGTAATTGTGTCGGTGCCGTGATTTTCCTTTCGTCGTTTGGTCACTACATTAAGCAAGCTGGTTCAAGACACCGAACCTGCCAATTTTTCCAATAGAAAGGACGGCCTGTGACCAAAGTAGTGGTAGATGATGAGTGAAGGCAAAAATGGACGTGCCAGTATTTTTACCGGAGCTATTTGCAGTATTTTTTTTGTTGTTTTTGTTGTGACATTTAAGAGTCCCTTTCAATATGAAAATCGACAAGTGGCATACTTACAGGTGAATCACAACACTCCCGATGAAAACAAAGACCGAGACTAAGTACAAAAGCACTGATTGTGGACAAACGATGAGCAGTGCACGATATGCGGCATGAAAGGACAGTAATGGCATCTTTCCCGCAGAGAAGAAGTCAGAGAGAAGCCAGGTCCAAGTTCCATTTCCTTACGGCGAAGCCATTGAGATCTTTTTCCCCGAGTTTTCCCATTGGCACAGAGTAAGTGGTTCGATTGACGCTCTTCAAAAGCAGAAAAGAACTCACTCCCAACCAAAGACCGTGTCTTGACCAAGTAATCGAAGTCAAAGTCTTTGGCCAACTTCAAAAACAGGAAGCCGTCCAGAAAACCGGTCTCGATATGCACAATAATGGCGATGATCATCGACCAAAAGAGATACTTGTTGTTGATTTTTGCGATCGAGTCCCAAAATGCAGTTGCCTGATCGTCGCACATAGAAAGTGTCGAATCAAATTGCAGTCATACTGAATGAGGTGACAGGACGGAAGAACGCGTTTCTTTGACGCGCGAAATCGCCAGAGTCGTCGGCAATTCTGCAAAACCCAAAACGTTGAAAGTAGAGTACACACCAAGACGATAGTCGAACCAGCCGAAATGAAGCTGCCGGCCGCAGATGAGATCAGTTGTGCTGACGGGTCCATTAGGCTGCAGTTTCCTTCGTTTCGTCAAAGTACAGTGGGGAGGACAAAGCGCCCCGCGTTCGACGGGAAAAGTGGTTCGACTAGCGCGTGTGTTTTTTTTATTTTGGCTTACATTTTATCATGTAGTCCGAGTCTATGGAGATCAATGATTCTCTTCATCCCGCTGCCCGTTGCGGAGATGGTCTTCAGACAGAAAGGAATTTGGATGCCGCTGAAAAATGGCGAGGCGCGTTGACGAGGAAAGTTGGCGTTCGCGTTGTACTGAAAACAACCGCGCGTCAACGGAGAAGTAACTCCACCTGCCTATCTTCGCACCAGTACAAAAAAAAGCTCTTCGTCTCGACGGCGGGGGGGGGATCCGCGATGGGCGGGGCTGTGCGGTCAGCGCTTTTAAAGTCTCTTTGACCCAAGCTTCATCGACCGCACACTCCTTTATGGGAATGGATCCCATAGAGCTGGGCTCATCAATTTCGGGAGAGAGAGAGAGAGAGAGGGAGAGAGAGAGAGAGAGAGAGAGAGGAGGGAACAAAGCTCGCTGCATTCGACGCACAGATGCTGTATTCGTTGGAAAAAAACGAAACGAATGGTTTCGGACAAGAACCTCCCCCCGCGCATACACTCTCCCCTCCCCACCGAACACCCTTCCTCTCCCGGAACCGCCGGAGTTGAAAACCGCGCCAATCAGAGTAAACTATCCATCTGTGAAATTGTTTTTCGAACGCAAAGGGGTGAACGGGGGCAACGCGCAAAGCAAGAAGGTAAAACACATTCCACACAACTCCCAAAACACACACACTCTTACCTTTGTATACACCGAAAACACCCCCGCCATCACCTCCGTCGCGCCCCCTTGCCTCGCGCGATCCGACCACCCCGCATACTCCTGCAACATCTCGTCGACCTTGACAAACGCCTGCTCCCTCTGCGCGTGGCTCAAATTCATCAACGCGTTCTCCAGCACGTTCGCTGCGTACGCCGCGCAGAGCATCGCGACGGTTCGCCGGTCGGGCGCGGGGCCGCGGCCGAGGAGCGCGTCGACGGAGCGGCGGATGAGTTTTTCCTTGACGGAGGGGTCCGAGACGGGGTGCGTGGCCATGTCGAAGAGGACAAAGTTGCGCTTTTCGGTGCGCAGGACGCCCTTGTCGACTAGACCCTTTGCGATGCGTTCGCGGACTTGCTTGAGTTGGTAGCCGATTTTCATGAGGTTCCATGTTTCCCCTTTGTTGTGTGTGTGTGTGTGTGTGTGTGTGTGTTTCGTTATTTTTAATAAACAGGGGGGCAAAAAGTACCAAAGCAAAGAGATAACGCAACAAACCGCTCATCAAATCGATCCACGATGCGACGCTCTGAGAGTCCATCTTCATCAGCTTCAGCGCCTCGTCCAGCAGCACCTCGCCAGTCGGTCGGTCGTCGATCACCTCCACCAGCCGCTCCGCGAAGGGCCGCTTCCCTCGCCTCCTTGACGACGCCAATCCGGTTGCGGAAGGACAGCTCGAGGAGGATCGCGCCGCGCAGAACGTAGCTGATGTTGTCGTTCCAAAAGGACAGGTAGCCCTGGTTCGTGCAGTCCAGATAA
The DNA here is from genome assembly GCA_025765615.1 of Zopfochytrium polystomum. NCBI lineage: Eukaryota > Fungi > Chytridiomycota > Chytridiomycetes > Chytridiales > Chytridiaceae > Zopfochytrium > Zopfochytrium polystomum. The sequence goes on along the minus strand of JAIVFJ010000332.1, from coordinate 15,557 downwards.
GATGAGCGTCCAACAGGGAAGAAAGAAAGTCTTACCTGAGCGTCCTTCAACCCCATCAACAACACCTCCTCTAGGATCGTCAAGTCGTTCTGCCGGTTCCCTCCACCCTTCTTCCCCGTCTTGTCGTCGTCGTCGTCGTAGTACTGCTCCCTGTTGTTGGCGCCCGCGCCGTCGTCGTCGCTGTTCGCAGAGTCTCGGCGATCGGCGGCCGTGGTGGTAGTACTAGGTGCGGGGCCGTCTCCGTCGTCGTTGGCGGCGGCCGCAAAGTTGCGGCGCCGTTGCGTGAGACCGGCGCTCGATGCCATTTTGTTTTTTTTCCCGTTGCGCCGGGGCTGCTGTGCGTTGAGTCCTTAAAGGACCCTCGATTTTTCACGCAGGGTGGAGCGAGAGAGGGTGGAACGCCTGGTGTGTAAGTTGCACAACGGCACCAAGCAGCAATCGCACAGCGATCGGGGATCGGATGAGTGGCGAAGGTACGAAAAGAACAGGCGGGGCTGAGAGTGCAGATCTCACCCTTTCTGCGTGTGGCGTCGCCGATGTCGAAGGCGGCGGCGTCGGCGTCGTGCGATGCCCAGTGAATTGCAAAGACAAGACAAACTTGGCGACTTGTTCATTTGTCCAATCTGCCCGCCAAAGGATACCACGCGCAATCGGGGAGCGGATCAGTAACTTTCAAACACCTTATACCCCACTTCTCCCCCTCCTCCTCTTCCGTTCCCAACTTCCTCCTCCTCCTCCTCGCTCCTTACCCCTCCTCCCCCTCCCTCCCACCTCCCTTGCTCCTCTCCCTCTCACTCCTCTTACTCATCCCCCTCCCCCTCCCCCGCCGCCATCGCCGCCTCCACCTCCTCGACCTCCTCCGTCATAACTTTCACCCGCACCAGCGCCTGCCTCGCCAGCTCGGTCCGCCCGTGCGACTTGAACGTCAAAGCCTGCTTCTTGGTCGCCGCGATGCTCCGCTTGACGCTGGCGATGTAGTCTTGTTTGTTGTTGTTGTTTTTTGTTTGTTTTTGTGACGAAAAGAAAGGACGGGTGGTTCAGCAACGAACGGGGGGGTTTATGTAAGCAGGGGAATCGAGAGGGGGGAAACAAAACAAAAAAAAAAAAAAAAAAAAAAAAAAACAAGTGGTTTTTTTGTCCTCACCGTCCATCGTCAGCGACCCGACCTGCACCATCGTCACCAGCAAATTCATCCTCAACTCGTAACCCAGCTTGCGGTCCGTCAAGTCCTCTGGCACCGGTTTGCGCGCCGCCTGTAAGGTCGCGATTTGTTTTGTGAGAGCGGCGTGCTCGGACTCGAGGACCATGTTCGAGACGATGGTTTCGGGGCTTTTTGCGTTTGGTTGGGGGGTTTTGGGGGGTTTGGTTTTGGGTTTTGTTTTACGATGGGGGATGGTAGACGGTCGTCAGGACGGCAAAGAAAAAACTTCAAAGGGCGATTCATTTCTCTTACGTGAAGAACTGAATCTCCAGTTCGTCAATGTCGACCCTGTCCGCGGCCGTTGCCGACCCTGACGCCGGTTGAGCAGCTGTCGTCGTCGGGGTCGCCTTGCCCGGCGCGGATGGATCGATTGTTGCCGGCTTGGTGTTAGCGTGTTCGTCGGCTGCTGCCACCGCTACGCCTTCTCCAGCAGAGGATGTTGCGACGGCGGGCTCTCCCGCAACGACGGGTGCCGTCTGTGACTGTTGCGGCGCCGCCGCCGATGGTACAGCCGGACCCAAAGAGCCAGAACTCGCTCCGGCATCTAGCACTAGCCATTTCTGTGGCGCAGTTATAGCGTCGGGTCGTCGTTCAGCATCTCGGAAGAAAATGAAAAAAAAAAAATGAAAACAAAAAGGGGCGAGTCTGCCTCACCTCCCGCGTCCGCACAATCTCCGGCTTGAGCAGCGGCGTCCGCAACCGCAGCGCGACCTCCAGCTTGCCGCCCGTCGACTTTCGCGGGTTGGTCTTGTCCATGAGCTTGAGAGGTTTTCATTTCAGTTAGCGGTCACACACTCGCTGGTAAAGAGAGAGAGTTCCATCGCAAAAAATCGAAAGAATGAAGGGGGAAGGGAAGAACAAAAAAAGAAGAAAATGACCCCTCACCTCAACAACCTCATGCACCTCACACCGCCTCAACAACTCCTCCATCCTCACCCCACCCCTCCCCAAACACACCTCCCTCGACCCCCCAAACACCCCCAACCACCCACCCCTCGGCCGATGCACCACATCAAACCACACTCGCTTCCTCTCCACATGCCGCTGGAACCCCCGCGCACCCCTATCAATCCTCAGCCGTTTCGAAAAGTCGAACACGGGGCTGGGGTCCCCCGAGACGGGAGGGGTTGCGCCCGTGCCGGAGGCGGAGGGGGGCTGGCCGGGGTCGACGGGTGGCCATCCGAGATCGAAGGCGACGGAGAGGGAGAGATCGCGGGATGGGATCGAGCCGGTGAGACCCAGGTCGAACCCGCGGACAACGCGGACCTCGAGTTCGTCGAGCCCGACGTCGTCGAAGCGGCGTTCGGTTTCGTACTCGAGCTCTTCGTACCGGAACGCGGGCGGCGCCTGCGGTTGCGGGTTTGCAAAGGCGGCAGCGACGACCACGGCGTCGGCTTGGAATGCCTTGCGGCGCCGGTGGAACTCGAGCGCGAGTGGTTTGCGGTTGTGTTTGAGGTGGTGCGCGGCGATTTGCAGGCAGAGGGCGGATTGGGCTGTGAGTTGGGTCTGGATGTGGTGGAAGACGTCCGAGGGGGTGGTGAAGGTGATGGGTGGAAGGTCGTGGAGGATGAGGGTTGAGGTGGAGTCGGTGGTGGTGTCGTCGAGTGGGGTGGAAGCGATGTGTGGTCGCGCCGACGGTTGGGGCTTGGCTGCTGCCTGAGTGGGAGGTTTTGGGGCCGATGGTTGCTTCACCGGAGAACTAGCTCCTGAGGCCTTCCCTGGCGTCGCTGTCTTCGCACCGTTACCCGTCTGGTTCGCAGCAACCGGCGCTCTCGGCGTTCCCCTCCCCGTCGCACCCGTCGCCGAACCCTCCAGCCCCGCCTGAGCCGCCGACGACGGCGGCCCGGGCACCTTCATCCCCAACTCGTCCCACCCGCCCAACCTCCCCGCCCGCTCCACCAGCTCCTGCACGCCCTTTGCTGCCGCGAGGTGCTCGCGCGCCAGCTTCACGTCCCCCGCGCGCTTGGCACGCAGCGCGGCTTGCTTGTATTCGGTGATGCGCGTAAGGGCGAGGACGGATTGAGGGTGGGTGCTGGGGTCGAAGGGGGGTGGCGTTGCGGGGACAGCGGAGGATTGCGGGGTGGCCGCTGGGCCGCTGGGCGTAATGGACTCTTGACGAGTGGGGATCGTAGATGAGGAGGACGATGGCGATGATGAGGCGCGTTGTCCTACTTCCTGAACGCCGTCGTCGGCCCGATCCGCCGTTTCACTGCCTCCTCCACCCCCTCCCCTTTCACCACCGCCGACCCTCGCCAGCTCCCTCAGCAGCTCCGGATCCTCCATATCCGCGTCCGTAAACTCCACCTCGACGTCGTCCTCCACTGCGTCCGCCGAGATCGCAGGCACGTCCGCCAGGATGGAGTCGAGATCGACGGGCTCGCCGGGTTGCAGCTGCGCCACTGATGGTGCTGGGCCGGGTGCGGCGCGTTGGGTGGGGCGGGCGGGGGAGGGAGGGCGTGGGGCGGCGGCGGATCGGGACGCCGCCGATGGAGGATGCGGAAGTCGCGAGGCAGCTGCAGCCGGAGGGGTTGGGTCTGAGAGACCCATGCTGGAACGGAGGCCTTCGAGCTCGGACTGGTTGGGGGGTTTGAAAGTGAGGAGCACAACAGGGGAGTGATGATCGTCTCCAGATCGCTTACCAAGAGCCCGGCGTCGTTCTCCAGCGATCCGACGTCAAAGCTCTCGTGGTCGTCGTCGGCGCTGCCTCCTCCCGCTCCAAAGAGCGCGTTCGCACCTCTGCGCGATCCGGCTGACGACGGCGTTTTGGCGGACTTCCCACCTCCACCGAACCAGGACATATTATTCAATATCGTCGATTGCTGAACTCGCCGGGGGTTGGTGAATATGAACCAAGGTTGGTGGACTCTCGATGACGAGTTCAAAATCTTTTTTATTCGCCATGGAATAAACGCAAAGCATCCCCCATCGCTCATCCGAACGGTGACACCAACACCACCACCACCACCACGACAACGGCAAAAACCAACAGTTTGTTTAATCCTTGGTGACCTTGGTACCGCGGAGCAGACCGGTGCGCCGGGCCGCAATAAGACCGACCTTCTGACCAGCGGGCGCGTACCGCGACACCGTCGACGCGTGACCAATGTGCTGGTGGTTACCACCACCGTGCGGGTGATCCACCGGGTTCATCGCCACACCGCGAGTCTTTGGCCAGCAGTTCCTCTTCACGCGGTACTTGTGGTGCGCGGCACCGGCCTTCAACAGCGGCTTGTCGATACGCCCGCCGCCCGCCACGATACCGACCGACGCGCGGCATTTGGAGGAGACGACTTTTTTGGCGCCCGAGGGCAGCTTGATGCGGGTTTTGCCTTCGTCAGGGTTGTGACCGATGATGGTCGCGTAGTTGCCAGAGACGCGCGCGAGGCAGCCGCGGTCGCCGATGCGCGCTTCCACGTTGCAGATGACGGTACCTTCGGGCATCTCGCCGACGGGGAGGATGTTGCCGACGTTCAGGGACGCTGTGTTGGCGGGTATCAGCCACCGGACAAACGGATTCAATTATCAAAAGAAGACACTGCTCTACTCTTACCCTTCTTTCCAGCGTACACAAACTGTCCCGTGAAAAGACCTTCGGTGGCGATAAAAGTCTCCTCCCGGTGCCTGTATCGGTACGGGTCCTTGAACACGACCTTGGCAAGGGGCGCGCCTCGCCCGGGGTCGTGGACAATGTCCTTGACGACGCCACGGATGTAGCCGTGGCGCTCGGCGTAGTCGAGCGCGCGCAGCTTGGCGGCGCCCTTGCGGCCCTTGACGTGGGCCTTGAAGATGCCACCGGCACCCTTACGTTGGGCTCGGATAACGCGACCCATGACTGGGGGGGGGGAAGGTGGAGATTGAAGGTAAAAACGGGTCAGATCATTGTGTCGCAACTTTGAGGTCAAAGCAGATCGAGTGACATGATGCGGCACTGCTAGTCGATGACTCCAATCGAAGCGATCGTTCGAGGCGTACACTTTTCCTGACAGTATTTAATCCCGTCGATCCTCAGTTCCTGCTGATTTTAATGCGATCCAACCTCGATCAGACCGTGAGCGATCCCAAAAGGCCACGACACTGCTGAACGAAGTTCGCGAAAGATGATCCATGCACCTCCAACGACTGCAGCTACATTTTACGGCAGATTCGTCCACGGCATCCTGAGGCTGCAGCGCCAAGGCAAGATCTCCCCGTAACGGGATGGTATGGGATGGGATGGGATCTATCGGGCGAGGAGGTCAGACCTACCTTTTTGGAATGAAGGGTGAAGTAATTTTCAAAATGCAACCCAATTAAGTTGACATGGCACCATCGGCGACCATCCACAAAATCAACAGCGAACGCCTCAAACAGAACAACGCGAGTAGTGTATTGGGGACGCAAAAACGAGATAGGCAGCAGGATAGGCGAGAACATCTAACACAGGGCAAATCAAGGGGGGGAAAAACCAGCGCATCGTGAACAACGATACTACACAGAAACAAAGGGAAGAGATGGGCGAGCAGCGTGGCAGAAAAAAAGTGAAACCTCAGCGCCTCGTTGCACTTCGCCCCCACTCAGACATCAACAAACGCCTCTCGCCTCTTCAGCGTACCCGTGCAGTTGACGGCCTGATACGCCTTGACGACAGGCGCCATGTACGAAGCAAACGCCGTCGCGACGCTCTGACTCGACGTATAGTTCTTGTAATGGCTCCCCTGCGTCGTCCCCGTGCCCGTAAAGCACGGAAAACAAGCGTTCGCCTTCAACGACACAATATCGATCGCCGTCAGCGAATTCACGTTCGCGGCCGACAGACCCTTTGCCTGGATAGCCGCCGCGACCTCATCGGCGATGCACCACCGCTGGCCGTCCGGCGTACGCGGGCACATGACGCCTTGGAAGGCTTGCATGGTGGAAACGACCTGCGGGAACGGCTGCCCGCCAAACAGGTCCATGGCGAGGTTGGTGGCGATGTTGGCCGAGTTGATGGTGTTGTATTCGGTGGTTGTGTAGAAGATGTTGGCGACGGAGTTGGAGCAGGCGGTGATTTGACCGATGGCTTGGAGCATGGTTGTGCAGTTTGTGGAGCAGAAGGCGTTGAGGAAGGAGGGCGTTTGGATGACGCTGATCTGGGTCGGTCGATAAATTATTTAGGATGAAAGATTGGTTAACCTTCCGGATCGGAAGAGAGAAAGCAAGGCAGTACTGACAGGCGCCGAGTTTGCGGCGAGGAGAAACAGGCCGCCGCAGGTGCGGTAGGCGTCCATGACGGTCGACGAGGTGTAGAGGGCGCTCTTGCAATCCTCGCCGAGGTCTCGGTTAAAGGGGATGACGCCGAGGACGCCCTGGATGTCGGCTTGGGCGGCGACACCGGCAGGGAAGAAGCTCAGCGACGCGGACAACGATGATGGATCGAACGGTGCGATCAGAGAGAGACCCACTGCGGCGGCGGCGGCGGCGGCGACTGTGGGGTAGTGGCGACGAGGGGAAGCAGCGGCAGCAACCGCACGCAGGGGCCGTGCGATGCTGCGACGGTTGTGGGCGGCCGTTGAGTCCATTCTGAGAGTAGGAAGTGTGAGTTTCTGTCTGTTGGCTGTCAGTCTGTCTGCCTGCGACAGTCATCTGCTTGTCTCCATGTGCTCGACTGCCATCCCCGACGCCCATGAGACGGCTATTAAGACCGCCGGCACGAGCAGCAGCAGTACCCCCAGCAGCAGCAGCAGCACCAGCGACTGCACCGCGCCGCAACCGCAGCCGCAGCCGCAGCCAGAACCGCACGTATCGCCGTCCACGTCCACGAATGGCGATGACGACGACAACCACAACGACGACATCGAGGTGGTGCTCCTTCCAGCCACAGATCTCCCACCGCTGCTGCCTCGGGCGAGCTTGGGCGCTACCCCACGCCCGTTGTTGTCCACCAACACCACCACCACCACCACCACCACCATAACAACCGCCCTCTACCTTCCATTCCCACCTGAAATCGTCGCCGTCGTCCTCGCCCGCCTACCCGCCGCAGCCCTTTTCCGATTACGCAGGCTCTCGCGGTCTTACTTAAGTCTCGTTGACCAGCTCCTCGTCGCGTCGCCTGGGCTTCCTCAGTACATTGCGCTGCATAACGCGCGGCTGTCCATTCTGAAGAGACACATGCGAGCTATGCAGGTTCACGCGCCGTTGGCCTTAACGTCCCGGAGAGATTCGTCGCGGTCTACGGGTGGGAACGGCGGGGCGCCGGCGCAGGAACGGCCTTGGCCGACGCTGAAAGATCTGGACGAAATGCGCCGGTACCACCATCCGACCGCCTCCGTTGTCGACGTGGTCGCGTGCTTGGTGCAAGTGTCGCCGCTCGCGAGCATGTTGACTGCTTCGTCGTCGTCAACTGGAACGGCGTCCTCACGTTCACGCATTCGTCGACTCTCCCTTTCCACTCTGGTCGGATCCCGTGTCGCGCCTTCTTCGTTGACCCTGTCGTCCTCGTGGTCCGCTCAGCCGTCGCTGTCATCCTCGTCTTCGTGGTCGGTGTCGCGCTCCCAGTGGTCGCTCGTCCACTCCGCCATCAACCAGCAGTCGTTTCGACGCTGGTTCGCCCTGCTTCTCGCGGACTGGAGCGTCGTGTCAGACTACGCCGTCGTCGACTTATTCTGGAGGTTGTCGGCGCTGACTGACAACACTGGGTGCACGGACCGACGAGAGTCGCTTGACGCACCGTACGAGTCGCGGCGCGCCAGCACTAAACGCCGGCTCAGCGGCTGGGTTGGAGCGCCACCCCCGCCGTCGCCCGCCTCCCCGACTTTGACCGCGCCTCCGGCTTCCCCCCTGACCCCCACCGCCCCACCTCTCCTCCCACTCCCCTTCTGCGCTCCCGCCGCGGCCAAAACAAGCCCCGTGTCCAACTTCATCTACGACCTCCCACCCTCCCTCTTCACCGTATCCTCGTCGCCCGTCATATCGCGGGATTTCGCGCAGCGGTTGGCGCAGGGGTGTCCCGCAGCTGCACGGCTGCTCAATTTGTTGGTGGCAGTTTGTATAGAGAGGTTGCGCGTGCGGCCGCTGATGACGGAGATTAGGAGGATTGAGGAGGGGGTGCAGAAGTGGGAGGGGGTGTTGAGGAAGTTGAAGGACGCTGGGTGAGCTCGGTACACATTGCTTGTTTATTGTGATTTGATACCTTTCTTCAGTCTGTTGTATATTTGCCACCTTTGTGGTTGTTTTTCCGCTCAGTAGGACTATCCATTCTCGGTTCATCCATTTTTTCCTTTTCGTTTGAGCCTCGTCTAGTTTGTTCGCATGAGTCCGCAGTTCCAAGGCAGGGGAGCGCAGAGGTTGTTGCTTCAAGAAAGAGGCAGGTTGACAATACAGTCATTTTAAAATATCTACAATGTGCACCTCGCAGCAACAGGTTTCTCCAAACTATCGTTCTTCTTTTTCCGCTTTTCTTTTCTTCTTTCTGACACCTCTTTCATCGTTGCTGATACACGCAGGTCGCAAATGTGGTCGGACGCTGGTGTCGATGGAGCATCACTGCCTCAGGACCTCCATCAGTGGCAGTGCTTCTACGTCTCCTCAGACCGGTGGCCGACATTGCCAGGCGACAGTGCTTCCAAGTATCTGTCCGGTGGTTGACAGCCATCGGTGCAGATTCTTTGAATCCCAAATTGTGTTATTCTATCCGAGTTGAGCCACCGTTGTAACGTCCCCAATAGACAATCAAAACACTGGTGTTAATTCTCTGCCCAAAATTCTAGCTCCTTGTTTACTTCTGGAATTACTTCCATTTTTCTTCCTTTATTTCCCCACTAGTTATCAGTTACAAGGGGAACTTAGAAAACGCCAGGGACCAAAATTCCACCGACTTGCAACCGCATCGCTGCAACATCGTCGCGAGTAAAACCCCCCATCCACGTTCTCAGTCAGAAGCGTCAAAAAGAACATAAAGGGCGAAAGAAGCGAACGAAAAAAAGACTTGAGCGAACCAGCGATTCGAAAGGGAGAGAAACCAACTGAAATTGCAAGGAACGAAAGCAAAAAAGAAAGAAAAAGACTGCGATTGTTTTCCGATGGAGCAAGTCCTCAAACTCAACCGCTTCCCCTTTCGTCGAACGCCTATCAAAAAGGGTCTTGAGAAAGATGGGGGGGAAACGAGCGAGAGTTCGCGAGAGAGAGGATGCTCAGCATTGGCAGCTCGACGTTGGCTGCTGCTGCGCGTTGCTTGCGTTGAGCTTGACGTCGATCACTGTATTGGGTGGTTGAGGAGAATTGAGTGCTATCGAGTGAGAAAGAAAGGAAAAAAAGGAACTGTCCGAACCCAGCCGTCCTCCTCCGCCCCGCCTCTCACGCCACGCCACCGGAAAATGAGAAGAGAGATAACAGCTCACTCTGCTGGCCCTGGCCCTGGCCCTCGCCCGACGCCTCCATTCCGGGCAGCGCCTGGGCGATCTTCCTAAACAGCGCCTTAACGTTGTACCCAGCCTTTGCCGACGTCTCGATGAACATAACGTTGAACTCTTTTGCGCGCTTCTCGCCCTCCTCGGTCGAGACCTGCCGCTTGTCCGACAGATCGGTCTTGTTGCCCACAAGAACGATGATAACGTCGTTGCCGCGCTCGGCGCGGACGTCGTCGACCCACTTGCTGGTGTTTTGGAACGAGTTGCGGTCTAAGGGGGGGAACGAATATGGAGTGAGTTTGCGCGATCGATGGGGGAATACCTTACTGGTAATGTCGTAGACGACGACTGCGACGGACGAGTCGCGGATGTAGCTGGGAATGAGCGATCGGAAGCGCTCCTGGCCTGCAGTGTCCCACAGCTGCAGGCGCACGGTTCGGTCCTCGAGGTACATGGTCTTTGACAGGAAGTCGATCCCGATCGTGGCCTGGGTTTGTGGAATAGGCCCATTTAAGAGCGGGACGCCACCACCACAAAGAAGATCCGAAGATCCACGTCAAAGGAAAGGTCCCCCACCTGGTACGTGTTGTCGAATGTATCGTACATAAACCGGGTGATGAGCGAGGTCTTGCCGACTGTTGAGTGGGTGACGATCAGAGACGTCATCCCGGGGGAAAAAGGCGAGAAGATCCAACAACCTACCGCTCTGCTCGCCGAGGAAGACCAGCTTGAACTTGCGGAGCGGGTTGGTGAATTCCGAGTTTGCGGCCATGGTTGCAGATGAAGGGAGAGTGTAGGGAGGCGAGGCTGGGTGTTGTGAAGAGACGGGCGATCCTTCCTACCGGATCGATGGGAACGGTCAGATCGTGTGTGTAACTATGTGACTATACCCAGTCTCTTGGGGCCGCACGGCGCACAACCGCACAGCGGCCAGCTCGAAACAACGACCACCCACCTGAAATTAATTTATTTTTTTTGTTGGCTCACTGGAAGAAAATCATTGGTCCAAATTTGTTGAGATTTGGCCTTCAGAGCAGTGTGATCTCGTGGCGGGAGGGGTGTGATCGCGTGGTCGCGATCGCAGGAGCAGCTGCAGGAGGGCGTGACAAGTCAAGTTTTTTTTTGTTAATTCTTCCTTTTTCTCTCGCGAGGGCATATTCCAACACTCCCCCTTGCACGAGCACCTTTAAAAGCAAAACTACCTCAAAGAAAGGAACTGAGTGAGAGAATTTAAAACGCCACTGCCCGGGTGAAAAACCCAAATCAATTGACCGATCTGGGAAAACCGTAGCAGGGTAAGGAAAGGAGACGTATCAGGAAGGCGCTGCTGAGGAGAGTACTGCAAAAAGGTAGGGAAAACAAAAGGGTGCCCAAAACGGCAAAATGAAAGAAGGAAAATCTAACCGGTGCCCCACCCTTGGACCTAACCCACTACTTCACCCTTGCGCGCCATGCGCGCCCTCCATGCGGCGCCATGCGCTGCATTCTTCTCCTTGTCCTTGGTCCGTTTCTGAAGGAAGTGATCTTCGCGGCGTTTTGTCCTAATCGTTCGTACATGCTCAATCAACTTGTTATTTTCGGCTGGTCCCTTGCTCGAGTCAACAAGTCCAAGTAGTATTCGGCCTTCGAAGACCATATCGTGTCCATGTGGCTTGGTGAGGAGATCAGCAAGCTGATCAAAGGAGGGGACGTGATCAACCTGCACAAGACCTTCCTCAACAAGCGACCGGATGTGGTGGTAGCGAAGTCGAATGTGCTTGGAGCGGTCTGTATGAAGATCGTTCACTGTCATATGGATTGTTGGTGTGTTGTCCTCATAAGCAGTCAGTGGTAGCTTGAGGGGCATCTTGACCGACAGGTGAAGGTTGTTGATAGCCTCAAGCTCCCGACCAAGTTCACTGAGGGCAATATACTCTGCTGCTGTTGATGATGTGGGGATCGTTGACGAACGCGTCGACTTCCACCCAATTGCTCCCCCTGCTAGCAGCACAAGGTATGCTATCTGCGAGCGAGAGTCATGGCGGGAGTTGAATGATGCGTCCGCGTATCCAACAGGTTGAGGGTTGCCGTCTGCACTGTAGCGAAGTCCAACTGTGGCGGTGGCCTTGACATACCCAACAACATCCAACAGCTCACGCCAATGCCGTCTGCATGGATCCTGGGCAAAGGAGCCAAGTAGACTGACACTGAGTGCGAGGTCTGGTCTGGTTGATGTCGCTGCGTAGTTGAGGCTGCCAATCACACGGAGATACTCAGTGCTGTTGACACTCTCTTCGTCAGGGTCGATAGATTCTGGCACGCGAGGGGTGGGCTTGGAGGTAGTCTTAAGTGGTGCGCCTCGAGGCCTCACAGCGCCGTGTTCAGCCTCAAAGCGAGATAGGAAGTTTCGGATGAAGTTAGCTTGGTGAATGATTGTGAAGTTTGAATCACGGATAACTTCCATTGAGAGAACGTAGGTGAGCTTCCCAAGCTCCCGAAGCTTGAACTCCCCCTTGAGGTCAGCAATCGCATCCTTGATAGCAGCAGTGTGACCGAACAAGGGGAGGTCATCAACATAGGTGAGGATGAAGCAAATTCCATGCTGGTTCTGCCGCCAGAACAAGCATGGGTCCGCCCGACTCTGCTGGAATCCCTTCGACCGTAGGTGTGCTGCAAGGCGCAGGTACCAAGTCCGACCTGATTGCTTCAGCCCGTACAATCCCTTCCGGAGTAACCAAACCATTCCAGGGAGGATTGGTACACCAGATGGCGGCGCCATGAAGATGGCGACATCGAGTATTCCGTACAGGTAGGCTGAGGAGATGTCGATCATCTCCATGTCCCAGCCATACAGGGTGCTAAGGGCAATCATCCATCGGAGAGTGTTACCTCGAATTACTGGCGAGTATGTCAGAGTGAAGTCAATGCCAGGCTGCTGTGTGAAACCACGAGCAACAAGTCTCGCGCGAAATCGTTCGATGGTGCCGTCGGGTTTGAACTTCAGCTTGTATACCCACTTGCAACTCACAATGTTTGTGTTGGGTGGAGCTGTGGCTTCGATGAATACGCCCATGCTGCGGAGCATGCTCAGTTCGTACTCTTCAGCCTCTCTCCACTCTTTGGCAAAGGGTGAAGCCATGGCCTCCTCGTGCGTCAGCGGATCCTTGTATGTGTCAGGTGACACTCGAACTGTGTTGGAGTTGACATTGAAAGCGAAGAGTGGTCTGTCTTCGTCGTCTGAGTCTGACATGTACACCGATTGATCGTCGTTGTCGTCAGAGTCCTCATATGGTCCGCACGCAAATAACGCATCTGGCACGTCAGGAGCACTCTCAGCAGCAGGTGGGTCACTTGGCATGGCTGGTTCCGCCGCATCACTGGGCCTTCCACCCCTAGCGATGTGAGTGTCCCAGGCTCGCGTGGGCGCAGAGCCCCACCCCACGGGGCTCTCACCATCCACGGCCACTGGAACCTCTGCGCTGGGCTGAGATGCCACGTCTACAAAGCCGCTGGGCCCACTGCCCCTAGCGCCGCTGGAAGGACGTCCCCAACCACACCAGTGGTGCCCTGTGCTATGGCTCCCTGCATGTGTGATGGTTTTGGTGGGATGAGGTTGTGTTAATTGTTTTGATGTGTTTTGAAGAGGTAAAGGGTATAGGGAATTGTTTGTTAGTATGGTGAATCTCAGAGTTACTCACCAGTTGGTTGTTGGTTGGGTTCTTTCTTGGTCGTCCACGTTTCTTCTTTGGTGGTGGTAGGTCAGGGTCAATGCTGGGGGCCACTACTGTTTCTGGTGATGCAGTTTGTGGTGGTGGTTCAGGCAGTGGCTCTGCAGGTGGTGGTTGTTGTGGAGCTAGTGACGACTTTGGTGGTCGCCCCCGCTTCTTCGGATGTTGGCACTGTCTCTGCTTTGTTGTGCCCCACCTTCTGCTGCTGCTTCTGCACTTTTTGCTGCAGTGCCTGCTGGAGAATCTGCTCTGCATGAATGACTGATTGGACTGCCTTTTCAACATGCTGGGTGACTGAGGTCTGAAAGTGGTGGGAGGTTAACGCTGATGCTCTCAATCACCCCCCTCACAGCGTGAACCCCAGTAAAAGGAGGGAACTTGTCTTCAAAGAAGACAATGTCATGGTAGCGCTGGTAGATGATGCACTGCTCTTGGAGCTCCCACAACACTGAAACTGATCGTGAAACAGAGCCGAGGTAGACAGCTGGACGGCCCTTGGGGTCAAGTTTCTTGCGAAGAGTTGGGCTGACCTGGTAGAAGCACTTGGAAGCCAAAAGTTCGAAAGTGGCTAACTTGTGGAGGTACTGTGGTGCCGGCCCTCGTGCGGTGAGAAGATGCCTCGCTGTACATTTGGGAGGCAGTTCTTGATCTGCGAGGCTTGCCGATATGCATAGCTCCAAAAGGTGAGAGGAACATTGGGAGCAGCCAAGGAGAAGAGAGCGAGTCATATCCGTCACAATCTGGATGTGGCGTTCTGCAACCGAATTCATCTGCGGGGTTGCGATGGCGAAGGTTTGAGCTGAATGCCACGCGAATCGCAGAAGGACTTGAATGTCTGGTTGAAGTTTTCTTTTCCTCGATCCAGGCGGATGATCTGGATTTTTCGTCCCTCAGTTTTCTCAAGGAAAAGGATTAACTTAATAAGGAATGGTAAGGCGTCGCTCTTTCGGGGGATGGGCTCATTCCATGAATAGCGGGTGCTCTCGCAAACAACAGTGACTGCGTAGTTGCAGCCGTCAAAGGAGGTGATGGGGATTGAATTGACATCAACGTTGAGGGTGTGTGCGAAGGGAATTGGCTCATCAGGACGGGCTGTGAAATTCTTCTGGCGCATCTTGGCTGCAACGCAGATCTCGCACTTGGGGACGTGAGAGGTGTTGAGCAGTGGAAGGTCTGCTGTCGTTCGGTGGTGAAGCATGTAGCCTAGGCGCTGGTAGCTGACATGACCCAGTGCGCGATGCAGCCGCTCAACCTCAGCGATGCGAAGTTGTTCTGCTTGGTAGCGACTAGGTGATGGCCATCAGGTGATGGAAAGGTCTCCTGATGAACCATTGCAATGGTAGCAGCAGCTGTGTGACTGAGTCGATGAAGCTTTGAATTCTTGGTGACGAGGAAGTGAAGTCCTGAGCGTTTGACACAGCGGCCAATGGGGGACTCGTCACTAGTTTTCAAGATAACACCAGGGCGGCCTTTAAACTTAGAAAAGAAAAACTTCCCATCTTCTTGAAGGTCGTTTGTGGCGAGGAGACTGTAAGAGCGCTTGGAGCGTAGCAGGCTTCCTTGATTACAATCTCCACACCGTTTGGGAAGAGGGATTCTTGCTGGTCCAACGCCTTTGATTTTGAGCGGGGTGGAGTCTTTGTCAATGGTTCCAACAGACGAGGTGCGTTCGGTGTAGGATGTGAAAAGGTGGGCGTCTTTGAGAATGGTCTTGACACAGCCAGAGTCGACAACGATGGGTGATTCCTTGAACATGGTGGGTGACGATGATGAAAGGGCGAGGTGTTTGGGAATATGAGGTGCTGGTTGGAAGTTAGAGGTCTGCTTTCGACGTGCCCGAGGTGGGTGCCTCGGGCCAACTAAAAATCCGACAGAATACTCCCCAGGGTCGCTCCTGCCAGTCCTCGCTATCGTCAATAGATGGCACGTCACTGGTGCTGCCTGTGGCGATAAGTGCGACTGGCTCGTCCCGTTTCCTCATGATGCAATGTTTTGCAAAGTGGTTCTCCTTCCCACAATGGTGACATAGCACTGATTTCCCCAGCGGCGCAACTCCTTGTCGCTGATCCTGAGCTGTAGCGCCTGGGGTGTTGGCCTCAGGCGCTGCGCCATGTGCGGCTCGATTTCTGCTCGTCTCTGAGTTCGGGAGGTGTGGTGTCCACGTCGCTCAGAATGCCGTTCTGCATGCCGTTCTCTACCCTGTCGCCCAGCGCGGCCACCCCGGCCATGGCGGCGCCCACCACGAATTTCTCTGCCTTGGTGGTGTCGCTCAGCCTGGTGGGA
>JAIVFJ010000331.1:0-63690 GCA_025765615.1 Zopfochytrium polystomum | reverse complement strand
GGGGCGGATAGAGGAGGAGGCGAGGAGGAGGCGCGCGTCAAGGCGGCGGTGGATGTGGGCGTGCAGCTCGCGCTGCCGTGCGCGATCCAGGTCGTGTCGACGCCGTTGCACTTGATGGGGCTGGACCTGTACAACCACCGGTCCGGTGCGGCGGGGGCAGGAAGCGGCGGCGGGTTCGGCGCGAGGGTCGGGCGGGTGGCGAAGGAGTACGTGCCGTCGACGCTGGCGAGGATGGGGAGGATTCTGCCGGCGTTTGGGATCGGGGGTGTGCTGAACAAGTGGACGCGGCGGACCGTCAATGATGCGCTCCAGTGAGAGAAAGTGACTGTTTTTTTTTTTGGGCCTTCGTGTTTGTCATTTTCTTTTGTGTTTGGAACCGTGTTCCAGAAGGGCGTCGGCCACCCTCTGCATTATGCAATGTTTAGAACGTTACCATTTCTATTCAAGTTTGCCATCGAGCTTCAAATATGGACTACACTAGCAAGCTTGTGCATATGACCTAAATAAAGGGTAGAAAGCTAAAAATAACCCAGTGAAGCCAGAAACTCAAGCATATTGCAAAAGCAGCAAAGCAGCCGCAAGATACAGTTGGGAAAAAGTGGCTTTCTTAAGTCTTAACCAACACATTTCATTCCCCCGACCGGGAAAATGTTCACCTTCCGGCCAGGGTACTCCCGCATCGCGTCGCAGGACAGCAGCCACGCCCTCCCCGCGCCCGACGACGAAGAAACATCCCGCCCCGCCGCCGCCGCCGCCGCAGCCAATACCGCGGCACCCCTCCCACCAGCCACCTACGACCGCCCCGCGTCGCCGTCCTCGACCTGCGCGCCACCCTCCCAACCACGGATGTGCTCCTCTGCGTCATCCACCCACGCACGCCAGCCTCCTCCCACGGCTCGCCGACGGAGCAACAGCAGCCGCCGTCGCGGCCGCTGCGGTTCCGCGATATTAAGCTGGTCGGGACGCCGGTGGAGTCGGAGGCGGTGCGGAGCGAGCGCGGCGGGGATAGCCCTGGGGGCGGCGGCGCGGCGACGAGCTCGAGGCGGGGTTGGTGACGATTCGGCATGAAGGGAGGGCGAGGAGGACCGCAGCGAGGACGGCGGGGAGTGTCCGGCGCCACGGGCTCTCCGTCGTCGTCGTCGTCGTCGGGAGAGGGGTCCGCCGCACCGCGACAAAAGGAAGAACCACCGTCGCCGACGAAAGAGTACGTTGCCGTCCCGGGAAGCCCGCTCCGGAGCCGCTGGTGGACGTGGTGCACTCGAGCACGGAGGACCCGTTCACGATCGAGTCGTTCGAGGCGAGCATCCGCAGCCACGCGCGGGTCGGGAAGGACTTTATCATTGCGCGCGTTACGACGGTTGACTCGTCGGCAGCGGTGGGGAGGGTGATGGCGGCGACGGTGGCGGTGGTGGGGGCGAGAGGCGGCTGTATCACCACTACGCGGCGCATCAGATCAACAAGGTGTTGTTTCGGACGCCGGAGGAAGGGCTGCTTCATCGGATGAAGGCGAAGAATGTAATCTCCCCCATTCATTTTACTCTTTGGGGTCGCATCAGGGCTAACAAACCCCGGCAACCCCCCAGCCCCTCAACAACCTCACCATCGTCGGCGACGTGCACTACTTTGCCGTCCGCAGCGACCACGTAATCGCCCTCCTCAACCGCCTCCACCTCCGCCACCAGCACCGCCGCGCCTCGGCCTCCGCCTCCCGCGGCTCTCCTCGTCCGCCTCATCTACCCTGCATCCGTCCTCTCCGCAGCGCACCTCGCCGGCACCCGCCTCTCCCGAAACCTCGCCGCCTCGTGCACGGCCTCGTCTCCCCCGCCCTCGATATCGTCATCCCGGCCGCGAGCAGTGCAGGAAGGCGCAGCGTCGCGGAGCTGGCGGGGGCGTGTTTGCGCGGCGGAGCGACGGGGGGAGGCCGGCGCCGTCGACGCCGCGCACCAAATGAGGGTCACGACGACGACGATGAAGAAGAGGGGCGGCTGACGCCGCCGCCAGAGTCGTCGCCGCTACTGGACGAGTACCGCGCGCACCTCCGCTCGTTCTGGGGCAGCGTCGACGACGACGGCGTCGACAGCGTGGTGGTGGGAACGGGCTTGCGCGGGGCGGGGAGGGCGGGGGGAGGCGGCGGCGACACAACGCCCCTCGGCGGACGGCGACGGTCCGCGGACGACGTATTCGCCCTCACCCCTAACGCCCCCAGCAAATCCCCACCCCCACCACCACCACCACCACCGCGCGTCTCCCACGCAGCGAAACCGTCCCCATCAAATCCGAGCACCTCCTCCACTTCGATCTCCCCCACCCCCCTTCCACCACCACCACATTCGACGACGACTTTTACATCGCCGACTACATCGGGTCAGACGACGATTTTCTGTACAAGGCCGAGGTGCGTGCGTATTTCCGCAAGCACGCGCTGGAGCCGGACGACGCGGTGCTGTTTACGTTGCCGCCGGACCCGTCGGTGGGGGATTCTGATGGGGAGCGCGGCGGGGAGGGTGGGGAAAGAAGGGGTGAGCAGGAGGGGTGGTTGCTCAAGGGGCGGCCGTTTTGGATGGTGACGGGGGGGGTATGGGCTGTTTTGCTTGGTTTTGATAAAGTCAGGTGAGTTGAAAGGGATTTTGTTGCGTTTTGGGGGGCTGTTGATGTGACGAAAAATGCTAACGAGCGCACGCGCAAAACCTTAGTTCCGCAGGCGTATATGTTTGTAAGTTGTGCCGCTATTTTGAGCATCTGCTATTGGTGATTCCGGACACTAATGACACTGCCCCACACAGATAACGGCATTTACTCTGTCGTTTACGTACTGCGTGTTTCTCATCTATTATGCCGTGAAGATAGAGTGACAAAATACAAGCTGGGTAATGCGATGAAGCCATTAGGTTTCATATTTGCGGAAAGAAAAATCTTTCTTTCTTTTCGGTCATTCAATCAATCATCAATGAGCGGCACGGCTGGCACAACCAGCGACGAGCAGCGCGTAGCCGTCCTGCAGAAGGCGCTCAAGCCAGCCAACAGGCAGAAGCCCGACATCGACTTCACCGTGCACATCACAGAGAGCGGCGAGCGCGTGTCCACCCTCTCCCGGGTCATCACCGGTGGGCTAGTCAGATACTCGAGATAGACAGAGAGAGGGAGAGATCCACTCCCTTCCCACCCCGTCCCTGTGTCGCGCGACGCCGGGTGGCTTGGGCCAAACGACCAAACCCACGATCCATTCTGACCCTCGATCCCACCCTCCCCTCTGGCCGATCTCATCTCCCACTCGAAAAAAACGCAGATGTCGAAGCGCCCGCCGTCGCCGTCCCCACGAACGAGCAATTCTGGTCCAAGAAGGATCCGTCGAAGCCGGACATTGACTTTCTAAAGAACCACTTTTTCCGCGAGGGCCGGCTGACCGAGGAGCAGGCGCTCATCATCATCAACAAGGGGACCGAGCTGCTCAAGCAGAGCCGAATCTGCTGGACGTCGATGCGCCCGTCACTGGTTTGTGTTCCTTTTGTTGGTGGTCCCCGAAATCTTGGGGGGATGGGTGGGCCCTAACCACACCGCAATGACAGTTTGTGGCGACATTCACGGACAGTACTTTGATCTGATGAAGCTGTTTGAGGTTGGCGGCGATCCCGCCACGACGCGATACCTGTTCCTGGGCGACTACGTCGATCGTGGGTACTTTTCGATCGAGGTAAGTTTGGATCCGATGGCAGGAGGGGTCGTTGACACGTTTCAATCCTCTGTGGATTAGTGCACTCTGTACCTTTGGGCCTTGAAATGGTGGTATCCCAAGACCCTCTTCATGCTCCGCGGGAACCACGAGTGCCGGCACTTGACGGACTACTTCACTTTCAAGCTTGAATGTGCGTGTCGTCGCCGCTTTCTTTTTTTGATGGCCCTTCTCACCACGAATGACCGTCCCAACCACAGGCAAGCACAAGTACTCGGAAAAGGTGTACGAGGCGTGCCTGGAATCGTTCTGCGCCTTGCCCCTCGCCGCGATCATGAACAAGCAGTTCCTCTGCATCCACGGCGGGCTTTCCCCTCACTTGAATACCCTCGACGACCTGCGAACGGTGAGAGTGGCGCGTTTGGAATCTTGGCCTTCGGTTGAACGCCTGCGTTTTTTCCCAGATCGACCGATTCAGGGAACCGCCAACGCAAGGCCTCATGTGCGACATCCTGTGGGCCGACCCTTTGGAGGACTTTGGGCAGGAACGAACAAACGAGTTCTTTGTTCACAACGGTGTTCGAGGGTGTTCGTACTTTTTCAGGTGAAGACGACTGCGACCTTGATCGATGAGGCCGTGCTGAACAGCCTTCGTGCTACAGCTACCATGCGACGTGCGCCTTCCTTGAGCGGAACAACCTCCTTTCCGTTATCCGTGCTCACGAAGCGCAAGATGCGGGGTAAGTGTTTTGTTACCTTCAGAGCCGCATGTCCGAGATTTTTTCTTTTTGCTCATTCCAATCGTTACAGGTACCGGATGTACCGAAAGACGCGGACCACAGGTTTCCCATCTGTAATTACGATTTTCTCCGCTCCCAACTACCTGGACGTGTATAACAACAAAGGTGGGTGTTGGCTTTCTTCACGGTCCGCTGCGACGCAGCTTTCATTAATTATCGTTCTTGCCGCAGCCGCCGTGCTAAAGTACGAGAACAATGTCATGAACATTCGTCAGTTCAACTGCAGCCCGCACCCGTATTGGCTGCCAAACTTTATGGACGTTTTCTCTTGGTCGCTGCCGTTCGTTGGGGAGAAGAGTAAGAAGCGGAGGATCTTGGTGTCGTGGAAGTTGTTAACTCCACATAATCTACACAGTCACGGACATGCTTCTGACAATTTTGAACACGTGCAGTAAAGAAGAGCTGGAAGAGGAGAAGGGTGGATGTAAGAGTTTCACAAGGTTGCCCCACCTCGCTCATCGCTTTCGCTGTTATGTAGTGTGGTCGAGGAGACTGGCCGACGACAGGTCATCAAGAACAAAATCATGGCGGTTGGTCGCATGGCCGTCTTCTTCAACGTTTTGCGGTAACTGAGGGTGCAAGCCGCCTCATTGGTCACTTATCGTGTGCTCGTAGTGAGGAAAAGGAGAAAATCTCCGAGTTGAAGAACCTTATGGGCACGACCTCGCTTCCTGTTGGCATGTTGGCAACTGGCGCTGAGGGAATCAAGAACGGTAAGGCGCATCGCATTTTTAGCGAAAGATCTCTTTGCTCAGTAGTACTTCAACTAGCCATCTCAACCTTCGAGCAAGCAAGGAAGGCCGACTTAGAGAACGAGAAGCTTCCTCCCATGCGCGACGGAAGCCACATGCCCCAGCCGTCACCCCCAGTGTTTGGCAGGATGGGGATGGACATGGACTACAGCATCCCCTCACCCACCAGCAAAACTCCAACCATCATCCCGGACATCAACGCTCCCAACTAGGTTGTGGTGTTTCGAAAACTGTAAAGAGGAGTAAAGGGCCATTGTTCCGTTTTTGTCGATTGGCTGGCGCTGTTGCTCTCGTCTCGCGTTCCATTCTTCCGCTCGTGATTTGCCTAGTTGCATTCGCCCCCCCCGCCTCCCTCACCTTTTCATTTGGTCTCTCCTGCAGCCTTAGTTTCTCACTTTGTTCCTTCTGTTCGTTCTGCTTCTCGGTCACGGGTACTGTGGGTGTGCTTTCTGCGTTTGGGCGGACTGTGGAGCGATATCGTCTTATGAAGATGATAGCGTTGACGTGATTTGGCGCGTTGTGTTTCATTATTTGGAGTGGGAAAGCAATTGGACTACAGCAGAAGCCTTTTTATGCAACAACGTCTCACATGGGATCCTTGATCGTGATTCCACAGGGATCGGGTGGGTGATAGTGAGTTTGATCATCCCCACCCTCGTCACAGACGAGTACTCCGCGTCCCTCATTTCGTTTGCGTTTTCACGACCGTCTCCAACCGTTCCGCTTATCTCTTCGCTTTTTCTATGATTAGTGGCGGATGTTTTGACGGTGCGAACCCTTGCATTTCATTTTGCAAATTTTGAGCGGCGGACACATATTAGATAACTAGACGGCGTCGTTGCTTTTCCACTCGTCGTACCGCACAGTTTTAATAATGAATCCTTATGGCGACCACCATTGGGCGATCCTGCCGCTTTGACGTCGGTTGGTGTCGCCCTTCACACGTAAGATCTGGACCAACGACGCACTAGCTAACGTAAAAAGCACACTCTGTTTTGCTTGAAAAAAGCGCCTGTAAGTGTGAGTACGAACCTCTCCATTATCTTAATGCTTTCCTTCAGACAGCAACCTTTGGGACGAGATATTATGGTGATGCATTACCGAAGCAGCGACAAGCTTTTCACGACAGGCAGGATTTCCAAATCTCTTTCCACACTTACGTTTTGGGAATCGCGGTGATGATCTACCAGTCCATCGCAAAGACGGTCGCTTTCGTTCTGTCGCAGTACACAATTATCACATCTTTGGCTATGATTCAAAAGTTTCCAGTCCCGTGGTGGCTATCCGTCCAAGTCTTTCTGCATAGTGTTTGCTTTGTTTCGTCTGTGATATTGAAGTATTTATCGCTTGGTGAGTGGCAACGGCATGCTTGAGTTTCAGAAGACTGAGTTAAAGCCTTCTGAAGGCGGATACTTTTTCCCTGCGGAAACTGGTATCTACCCGTTTGTTGCTGGTAACTTACTTACAAAAATGTAATAATTTGTGCCTGTTGGATGGCAGTGACAATGTTGTGACCTTTCAAAAGCTGGGTGGGTTCTCCAGCTGCCATCTCCCTGGACGCCGAGAAGCGGCACAAATTTCAATATTCACACTAAATAGATTTTTTTTCTCTTCCCCCAACTTTCATTGATCTTTAATTGCCTCGACAGCCATCAGCAAGGTTAAAAACAAATACCTTGGTCCAGAGTCATCTCGAATGCCTGAGATGGGTTGGTGGACATACTGTTCGAAATAGACTGAGTGGCATAATCACGGCTGGTAATAGGAGAGGCTGCTGAGCATTTTTGCACAATCCTCGCAGTGGGATTCTCTGCAAGCTAGCAGGCAACGTTCTATGGAAACCAATGCTTGCTGCTGAGGGTTGGTTTCAGGGAAATGAACTCTTTTCGCAGGTCTTATCGAAACTTTCTCTCGGCGACAAAGCCAGTTGGAGCTTTGACGACTTCCGTGGAATGGGATATTGAGCAGCCGATCATGTATATTGACGGAATTCACTTTCACTTTCACAGGTAATTGATATTCGATTATGGGATAAAGGCGTGGCGCGGACTGACGCAGATGTGACATATGGAGAGTGTGTGGACGTTCGCGAAGGCGGAAGGTTGGAAGTCTGGGGCAGCGAAGTTTTTCGGGGTGTCTGTCTTCATTGTTTCGAAAAGGGACACCGCAGGGATCGGGTGGTGTATGATAAGGGGTTTGTCCTTCTTTATGGACGAAGGTTCCGCGTCTCTCAGCTGCTCTGTGATCCCAATTGTAAAGGGGACCGTTCGATAGAGGTATTTTTTCCTTCATTTGTTTGTTTGTTTGATGTTTTTTATTGGTGTCGGGCACAGACAATTTTGGAGTGAAGGTCGCGACACTAATACCCACCAAAGAGGCTTCGTAAGGGATCCAGCGACTACAACCGATCGCGTATACTTGCGGGAATCATGGACACAACAAGCCTGATCGTAAATTCCAACGTGCAAGCTGCTCTGAGCTTTTTAACGGTTTCCATCGTACGTGTCATCGAACGAGAATCGACACGGGATGTGCTGAGTCGGGGAGAAAAAAATACAGGCCGTCTCCTCCTGGGAGATCGTCATGAACTTTAAAGATCGCTTCCTGTTCTGGTCCATGATCCTCGCCTTTCTGGGGCAGCTCGTGATGAACATTGGATCGGCGGTGGCGAATCGCCAGTTGGCGGAAGATTTGGATTTCCCCTTGCACGTTTCGCAAACAATTCGGCTTACAGGTTGATGTCAATTGCGTTTCACCGCTGCCCCTGAGTGACTGACTCATCTTTTCTCTTTGCCAACAATCAGTGGCGGATGTTCTGACGGTACGAGCCCTCGTATTTCATTTCGCAACCTTCTCGTGGCACCGCTCATGATATTCGACAAGACGGCGTCGTTGCTCTTCCACTCGTCTTACCGGACAGTTTTGATAATGAATCCATACGGAAACCACCGCTGGGCAATCCCACTGGCGTTGACCTCGGTTGGAGTCGCCCTTCACATGTAAGATCCGGACAACCACGTGCACGCGCTACCTTACATTAATTGAAACAACAAAAAGCGCCTGTAAGTTTCAGTACAAACCTATCCTTTATCTTGATCTTGTCTGTCAGATAAACCTTTGGGAACGAGACGTGCTGGTGAGCAATATTGAAGAAGATACAAGAAGTTTCACTCACGACTGGCAGATCTTCGAAATCTCTTCCGACACCTACATTTTGGGAATCGCGGTGATGATCTACCAGTCTATCGCAGAGACAGTCGCATTCCTTTTGTCCCAGTATAAAATAATTACATCTTTGACTATGATTCAAAGGATTCCAACCCCTTGGTGGATAACTGTTCAAGTCTTTCTGCGCAGTGGTTGCTTTGTCTCGTCGGTGATTTTGAAGTATTTGTCGCTCGGTGAGTGGCAACGGCATGCTTGAGTTTCCTAAAACTGATTTTACTCCTCCTGAAGGTGGATACTTTTTCCATGGGGAAACTGGTATCTCTACCATTCCTCCTTTCGAGCTGCTGGCATCTTACTCACAGAAATTCAATAATTGGTGCTTACGTTTGCAATGGTGACCTTACAAAAGCTGGGTGAGTTCTCCAGCCGCCTCCTCCCTGCAGGACGGTTTCTGACCAATTATTCGCAACAACCAGCCCTTACATTTTTCAAGCTGGAAATCTCATGATTCTTGTGATGCTGTCGGACAGTGCCCGAATACGAGAGATTATAGAGTATTTCGAATCGCGGAGTCGCGGCGGCGTACCTTCGGAGCTTAGCACGAAGATAGTTGAATCTTCAGGCCCTCCGGATTAAAGACTCCAGTGTTGTCGAGTCAAGTCAAAGTTTGGAATTGGGCGATTTGAGAAATATATGGCCTTTGATCCTTATCTTGACCAGAGTAGTCTCCTGTTACGCCACTGAACAGATGAAAGTGTAAATCCACCTCATTCAAACGACTGTGTTGATGAGTGGAAATGACGGCAAATGAACACGTATTGCAAAATCTGAAACTCTTCTTAAGTAATGTGTCAATGAACAGTCTCAACGAAAGTTAACCAGGAAAAGTGACAGCCACCAATATGCGAGGGTTCGCCCAACAGATTGAGTGGAAATAGAGGGAGCCGAGGAGAAAAAACATGGATATCTTCACTAAGCCAGCTGAAAGATGAAAGATCAACGTCCTCCCAAACTCGCCTTAGCCTGACTCCAAAGTCATGATCGCAAAAACTCGGCCGACGTCTGACTCAGTAAGTGGGTTGCCCTTTGTAAACATGCGGCCGCACACAAGCGATTTCGAGTCAAAGAAGCCAAAGCGCTCAAAGACACCCCGGGCGGACGGGTTGGCCATGCACACGTCTGCGTGCAAATGAATCTCCTGCGGTTGCTCCTGTCGCGACGACAAAGGCGAAAGCTTTTCACGCCGTCGCACCCCGGCCACGATCGCAGCGAGAACGTGTGTGGCGTCTCCGGGTCGGCCGCGAACACAGGCCCGATGCTGTATCCAACGACCGCCGTCCGCACGCTGCCGAATGCGACAATCTCTCCGCTGGACGCCTCTACCAGCGCCACAGAATCAATCTCCGTGGAGCTAAGCCAGCCAGCCATGAACTCCTGGCGCCGCGCGAACCCACTGTGCCGCTCCACGAACGCACTCACCGCGGCTAGGCTGACCAAAGGGCCCGTGCCGTCGCCGATCTTCGCAACGGTGGTTGGACCGTCAACGCTCTCCACATCGCGGGCAAGGCCCACATTTACCAGCGCAAGTCCTTCCCGCACTGTCACGAGATCATCAGCATTCTCCTCGCGTGCCGGCGCAGCACGTTGACCGTCGAGCGTCAGCTTGAACCGGCACGTGTCCCACACTTTGGTGAACCCGGCCCGTACGTACGATCCTTGCTGATGTTCCACCCCGTCAAGGCAGATGTTACGCTCCGCTCCCAGGTACTGCAGCGCCGTCCGGGAAATCTGCCACCCGTAGCCGGCGTTGCGCAGCTGCTTGTTGCGCACAATGAAGAATGCGATGAAGCCGTTGCGCTCGTCGTGCCGTATCGCAGCGATGCACGCGACGGGTATCTCGGCGTCGCCGTCCTCCCCGCGCTCGTCAGGAAGAAGAATCGATTCGGGCAACGATTGCCGCGGAAGGTATCCGACAAAAAGGCCCGAAGGATCGGCGAGGGGAATGACTCTTGGATCATCCACTCCCTGTTGGTATGAGAGGTCGACTATGAATCAGAAAAACGAGTGATGTGCATTCGCAAGAGCTGACTGAGATGGCGCTGGCGGATTTTTAAGCAAGTGGAGTCGGAGGAGAAAGCGTTCCTGCATCCTCCCAGCACTACTTTGAACTCGCCCTCCACTCTTGTACTTACAGGGTTCCAGTCCAGCTCCTCGGCCCACTTTTGAAAGACGCTGGCGAATCCGGCCTGCCCAACGCTCCGCACGATGAGCCTGGAGGGCGGCGGCAGCCCGTCGACTCCGCCGCTTCCGCCCGAGAAGGTCGTCGCTTCCGCCGAGAAGGTCGTCGCTGGTGGAGGCTGGCATATGCGTTTGTGTACTGTCTTACCCTCCTGCCACAATTGGGACAAAAATTTTTCTTGGAGCTTCGAAGAGACAACTAGCCGATAAGGCCCATAACAGTGCTACACACACAACTTTTCCGAATACCGAGCCATTGATTACGATTGTTATACTATCGGGCATTATGAGCCACCAAATAGAGAGTGAGATTGCAGGGATCAGCAAATTTATTGGAGTAGTAGTAGTAAAGAGTTGCATTCTGAGTTGCACTTCTGCTTCGGCTGTTTAAGGAACAAGGGGAAATAATTGAGAGCGACAAGCCCACCTCCTGAAGAGAAAATAAGGAGAAGCAAAAGTCTCTTGCAGTACATTAAACAGCCGCAGCCCAGCAGACAGCTCGCGCACATCCGCGCCGCCCTTCATCGTGCCGTTCTTGAATACCTGGACACCATTTGGAGTCGACAACCAGGTGGTACAAAAGTGGCATTGTGTCCAATCTGGGCTAGGAAAGCGGAGGTGGTATTGTCAAATCCCACACAGCCTGGAATCCCGGAGTTGGATGCCGCCCATTCGAATCGAGTTGGTCATGCCAGCGGGAAGGAGACTGGGGGGTCCTAATCAGCGGCATCATGAAAAAGTACTTTTATGAATGAGGTGTTGCTCATGACCAAAGCGGCTTGAATAACTTCGCCGTGGACGCGTTCTGGAAATTTGCGGTAATCATCTGCAATCCGCTGCGCATCCTAGTGCGTGCTCGATCTTACCGGTGGCGATATCCTCGACGATGATGGGGCTTCCGGACGAAAGAGGTCACTTAGTATGAGGTTTGCGGGCGCCGCAGGGTAGCCGACGCCTACCGAGCCACCAGAAGTGAAATCGCCAATTTATCGTTCAAAACCGAATCCGTCGGGGGTCATAATTTGAGAGCTCCAAAAGAGGCTGTGATCCGGGCTCAGGACAGCGCCAAATTACGAAGCGGATGACAGTCGTCGTGAGGACGACAGCAATTCCGTCGCAGTCAATGACGGTGATCCTGTTGGCCCTCTGCTGTGGCAACAGTTTTGCCGCGTTGACAAGGAACTGCCTGTTTTTTTTGTTGTTTTTGTAAAATTGTTTTCGAGCACTGCCGCCTTATCGGATCGCCAACCGATCTTCCTGATTTACCTTCTTGAAAACCCAGTGGACATAAAGCCACGAACACGAGTAGAAGACGCCATGAGCGCCCAGCAGATCGCCGGCAGCCCTCTCTTGCGTCAGACTCTGTCGGTTTGTCTCCACAGTGCTCCCCGGTGGCTATGGCTATTGGTGTGAACCGCGGTCGCACAAAATCTCCGTGTGCACCGTCTGTCTCTCTTGCGGTCTTTGCCCCTTGGTCCTCAGCACTGGAAAGCCGCTGGGCAGCAGGACCTACACCCACCCTACCCGTTTCGAGCCGAGTTTGAACACATGACAAACGTGTGTCAGTCTCGGTTGCCAACCCTTCCGTGTTTCGTCCCGTTACCGCGGTGACAAGGTCGTGTACGAATTTTGGGTGTTTTTTTTTTTTTTTTTTTTTTTCTTTTTTTCCCGGACTTGTCGACACGAGGTCCTCGCGTCAAAAAGAGAAGAAAAACCACAACCTCGCGCTTACGGATCGCAGCAGCGCCTTTAAGACCGACCATATACGCGATCAGTTCTTGTACAGGACTCAAACTGTGAAAACCCATTGGGCACAAACTGTGACGAGGATTAGGACGACATGAGCTCCCAGCAGATCGCCGACAGTAACATGATGGTTGCAATGAGCCTCTCCGTGTTCACGATTGTAAGGACAGCGAGCCTCTCTCTCCATCCCCTTCCCGAGCAAGACAAGGCGCGCCTTCACTTTTTTAACGAATCGAACGGATAAAGGTCGTCTGCTACTGGGACGCGATCGCAAAGATCAAAGATCAGGCTCTATTCTGGTCAATCATCTTAGCCGTCGTCGGGCACCTGGAGCACACAATGCCTCTACGCTTTCTACCTTGGACGTATCGCGTGACTTTGATTACGATAAACTGATGATTCGAACCATGTGGACTTCGTGTAAGTCGATGCCTATTTTAACCTTACTCAAGCAGAACTTCGTTGAAATCCACCTCCACTTTTATGGCTGGAATGCGCTTTTCAGGTGGCGACATACTTGCTGTGAGAATTGTGTCCGGCGAAAGGTATTGATCTTATTAATTGTTTTAAACGTAGATGTCCTCCTTGCTCTTTCACACAGTGTACCGTACCATGCTCACACTATATCCAACCTCAAATCGACTATGGATCCTTCCAACGGTAATTGGTATTGTCTTTGCTGTGATACAAATGTAAGAATGATTGCATCGATGCCGCTTAGAAGAGAGATCTCTGACTTTGATTTGACAGCATTAGTAAGTAGAACCAAGCGTCCTTTCGCATTCTCAAACTTCCCACCGCAGGGAAACGTCTTATGGTACAAGAACTGGACGGTACGAGATATTTTCGCTTCTTTCTCATCAAACAAAAACCATCATATGACGAGAAAATTTCAGGAAAATTACTTGCAAGAACTGCTGCCCGCGAACTACGCCCTGGGATACACGACTATGATTTTTCTCTGCGTCACAGAAACGATTTTCTTCCTGATCGCCCAGTACAGGATCATCACCACAATGTCTCAAGTAAAGCAAGTTCCTGTGTCGATTATGCACGTTGTGCTCTCTGTCCTTCGCAGTGCGTGCTACATTTCAGCGTTTTGCTGAACTACTTGACCTCTGGTGAGGTTCAATTAAGATTAAATGCTGTGATTAAGGACCTCGTGCGTAGGCCAGTATTTGTTCCCTATGCTATCAGGTTTGCGCATTTGAACACACAAGCACTTATTGCATCATTGCAAATTGCATTTCGGCCAAAACAATTGAAAAGCTGTGTGAGTTCATTTACATGAAACATCGCCATCGTCAAAGCCTTTCTCTTAACCGTTCCGGCAAAGCGTTTTCATTTATCAAGCGCCAAACATCATGATTTTGGTCCTTCTCTCCGACATCACGAGAATTCGCGAAATAGCGGAGTACTATACGCTGAAAGGTTCGAGCAAGGACAGGGAGCCGACAGGCATCAGCACCAACATACTGAATCGGGAGGAAAATCAAGCAAATTGGCAGCGTAAGAAAGCAGATCGGCAATCGCACTAACTGATACACCCCCATTTCCGACTTGGCTATTTTCGAAGAATGTGAGCTATCGGACGCTGTCACGAGGGCAGCTTTCATAAACGTTTTGAATAAAGCACTGACTAACGACCGCCTACAAGGGCATTCTATTTGGACCGTATTGCCCATTCGCTTTTCTCATGTAAAATGATCACCGCCCTTATCAAACCGCCGCCGCCCGCGACGAAAGCTGGCGCACGTCGGACCCGCCTTTGATCGTCCCGTTGCTGAACACTTGGATCCCTTGCGCTGTCGACGAGCCGGGGCGACGAACGTCACGTTGTGGCCGAGCTGCGCGAGGTACGCGGCCGGCTGTGTTGTCGAAGCCGACCCAGCCGGGAATGGGGGTAGGACGACGCCCATTCCAGCATGGTGAGCGGGGGGAGAGCTGGTCGTGCCAGCGTGGGGCGGCCTTTGAAAAAACCGGACGAAAGGACGAGTTAAAACCCAACAAACGTCAATTTTTTTTTTCCCCCCTCCACAAATGCCATACCAAAGCCTCTGGATATCCTTGCCATGCAGGACGCTCCACGTGTTTGGAAGTTCGCCGTGATGATGCGCGACCCGCCGGCGGAGCCGATCGCAAACTCTAGCTTGCCCGTCGCCCACGTCCTCGACGATGATTGGGCTGATGGACGACAGCGGTCGCTTGCCCGGGCGGATCAAGTTTGCGGGGCCGCGGGGTAGCCAAAGGCGTTGACGGAACCGGGGAGCTGAAGTCGTCCATTTCGTCGTTGAGCACGAAGCCCGTCGGGGGTCATGATCTGGGAGCCCCCAGAAGAGGCTTTGAGAGTGGGGGCAAAATGTGTGTAAGATTGAGGGTAGACTAGGTTCCAGGAGAGAAGCCAATCCTCACTTGACTGTGGTTGTCAGAGTCACGGCCAAGCCGTCGCAGTCGACCGCCGAGATTGGCTGGTTTCCGTTGTCCGACAGGACGTCGAGCTTCGTGGGATCATAATACGACGGCTGGAACGTTTGGGTGTCACTGATTTTCGCTCGCTTCTGTTTTGCAGCGTCCACGGTGAGGTAGTCGTCTTGCAGGGTGCTCACGTTCGCAACAAAAGCAGGGTCCCCGTAGTTTGTGCCGCTCTCCGTAGGCGAACGACTGAAATGAGCAACGTTGTGTTTTTAACAAAATCGAATCATAATTGACAAACAAACCTTTGCGGCCTCAGCCATTCGGTGAACGGTTGAGATTGTAGTCCGCCCGCCGCAATCTCCTCCGCTGTGTATTGGTCCATAGTGAGCAGCGCGCTCAGCACGACGGTCCCACTGCTTGGTGCGACAGTGGACCAGATCGCCTTCTTGCCCTGGAAATGATGCTCTTCGGCTCCCTCATGACCCACCTTGTAGCCGGCGAGGTCGTCCCAACGTCATGATCCCCTTCTTTGCTGGATGGTGGCGATGGTACGCTCGGCGATGGGGCCCGTGTAGAACGCATCCGGCCCCTCGTTGGCGATGATCTGCAACGTGTCCGCCAGCCTCGGGTTCTTGATAAAGTCGCCAAGCTTCGCCGCCGTGCCGTTCGCGCAGTACATCGTCCTTCATGTAGTCCGCGGCGCACAGCGCCGTCGCGTACTGCGCGATGGCCACCGACGGTCTGCGACGGCACCTTGAACCCGTCGCGGTTGATGCGAATCGCCTGCTCAAACAGCTTCGCCCACGGCAGCCGCCCGTGCCGCTTGTGCAGCGCCTCCCACCCGCGCAGCTCCCCGGGCACGCCAACGGCCACCCCGCCGACGGTGCTCGCGGTCTTGTCCGAGTTCGCGCTGAAACATGGTTTCGTTGCCGGCCGCGGGCATGGTCTCGCGCATGTCGATCATCTCGACGGTGCCGTCGGCCGCCTCGGACGAGGATGAAGCCGCCGCCCCCCGATGCCCGAGTGGAAGGCGGCCATGGAGCCGACGCAGAGGGAGCGGCAATGGCGGCGTCGGCGGCGTTGCCAGCCTTGCAGGAGGATGTCGGCGCCGACGTTCGAGCAGACGTCGACTTCTGTTGCGACGGCGCCGCGGGTGCCGGAGACGGGGTGCTCGGGAGCGAGACCTTGGGAGGGGGCTCGGGAGGGCGGGAAGGGTACCCGTGGCGTTGGCGTTGTAGGGCTGAGTATCGCATCCTTTGGTGCAGCCGAGGGGGCTGCGGATGAGACGGGCAGGCAGGCCGCCAGCGACGCAAGGACGACGCTCCGACGAGTATCGGCTGCTCATTTTTGGGGGCGGACGGGCAAGAAGGGAAATTTTTCGTTCGTGCGCTTGGGGAATGCGGGGCATAAAATTAATTTCTTGCGGCTTGATTTTGTTCATGTCTGTTTGTTCTGTTTGTCCAGCTAGCGAGTGTTTGTTCTTGCCCATAGTTTGCCCGTCAGTCTTTCTCGTCAACTTCCCGTTCGACGGGGGGCAAACAAGCCGCTGCG
This sequence comes from Zopfochytrium polystomum, assembly GCA_025765615.1. Lineage (NCBI taxonomy): Eukaryota > Fungi > Chytridiomycota > Chytridiomycetes > Chytridiales > Chytridiaceae > Zopfochytrium > Zopfochytrium polystomum. The sequence continues at coordinate 47,350 of JAIVFJ010000331.1, read as the reverse complement.
GGATCGGAAAATGTAGATTGTGTTTTTCCGTCAATTTGTTTTTCGCCCGAAAGCCGGCATGTGTCGGCACAAGATACCTTCCGCGGAATTCAAGAAGAATTCCTCAGAAGAATGCAAGTTTGCCAAGACACAATTTTTTGTAATTTGCTCCAAATTTTCTGTTTCTCCAGCAATCAAAGTCGCATCGCGCGCCGCCAGGGATGGATGCCCATCGCATTCCAGGCTGAACTCAGATCGCGGTGGCTGCGCTTTTCCGATTTGCTTTCTTCCCTATTCACAGAGAATCTTGATGATGTCCGTTTCCTTTCAATTCGGGGTTAGGGTTAAAACGGCAGTCCGTTTTGGACACAATTTGGACTGAGGCTTCCGACAGACGCCGCAAGCAAAACAACAACGTTCCAGATGCGATGCTTGTTTGCTGCGCCAACACACGAGTAGAAAAGTGTCACGGGGACATGCCTCCACTGCGCTTGAAATTGACTGCTCCTTGCTCATGCAGCCACCACCGTGCCGTTTCACTCACTTCCCCAATCTTCCGAAGCCCCAACAAATTTTTTTTTATGCCCCCACGACAGCCAGACCCCTCAAGTAGCCCGCGAAGAATCGTTTTTTTGACGGCAATCAGAGAGAAAAGACAACCCAATTAGTGGGAGTGAAAAAAAAGTTGAAACATTGAAAAAACGAGCAAAAAAGTCGTACCACACTGGGTTCCAAATTGGCTCGACCCTTCCAGCGTGCGTGCCGCCGCCTCCGCTTCGGCGCCACCGCTTCAGCGCGATCCGCAACCACGACCCATCTGCCCACGATTGCCCTACCACACTGGGTTCCAACTTGGCTCAGCCCTTCCGGCCATCGAGCGATCTGCAACTGCACCTGGCTGCCCACGCTTGCCCTTGCTGACACTTGTCCCTTGATCGCTTGAAAGTTGGTGATTGTCTCACTCACACATCACTCTATCATCCATAGCTCAATCAGTGCTGCCCCAGTCTTCAGCCTCGTCCAACCTTTTTTTTTTTTGAAGGGCTGCAAGCGCAATGCCCCCGTGCAATACACACTGATTGTGACGACAAGAAACTGCTGTCTGCCTGCCATCCACCCTCGCCGCCCCACAGCCTGCCTCAACAGTAGTATATTGGCGCATTCACTGTCGCACTTCAATTGACAATCTAATCTCAGTGCCTGCCCCTTTGTGCAAACCCAATTGTGACGCTCAATTAGTGGTTGGTGGCTACATTTGAATACCTTTCACTTATTTGTTTCTTCTATGTATGCACCCAGATTTTAAATTCTGCAACATTCCTGAGTGCAGCAGCTGAAGTCCAGTTACAGTATGTTAGAGAGAACTGTTTCAACAATCTTTATGAAATTGTTTAACTTACAAGACTCAAGATGCCCAACGCAATTCAGTATTATGTGAAAGAATGTGATCCGGATCAAGTGTGCAGCCGAGATGGTTCACCACTGTTGTTTGATGGTCAGCCCCTCTTGCCCATGCTTGAGCTGGACGAACTTGAGTATGAAGCATGGAATGAACCAAAGCCCTCATTTGGAGGCAAGCAGTACTTCAAGCTAGATGTGTTGTGCAGAATGCTTCCAAAGAAGGATCCAACGTTTCGAAAATGTGACAGGCTGTTGGATTCGAAGGAACTTATATCAGTGTACATTACATCAGGACCTGTTCGTGTTGGACCCTTTAACGCTGCAACCCAAGCTGGAATTCGTGAGCTTCTTCTGGACCAGTACAAAACTAGCTTTCTGACTGCCATGCTTACTGGTGGAGAAGAAGTCACAAGACTTGCTATTGAACTTGCAGCATTTGTTCACACTTCAGCTGATGTGGCTGCCTCTGTGTTTGGAATCATACCTTATGTTAGATCTGTTGCATTTGCAAACCGAAGCAGGGAGGAACTTGAGTGGGATGTACAGCTCAGGACAATTGAAGTTGGGAGGCTGAAAGAAAGCTAGAAATCCTGGAGGCAAAAGGCTGTGAAATGGGGTTTGCATGACCCATCTGTCACTGAAGTTTTGAGCAAGTATAGCTCTGTTGTTCTTCCTAAAATAAGGGAGCTTGGAGTCCGAGATCTGGTTCTTCTTTCATGTCAAGCTTTGGCTATGGATCATTTGGATGTAAAGAGATTTCAGTACAACTTTGTTTGCACCCAAATGCAAATGCACACTCTCAAAAAAGTGGAAGGCCAAGCTGCAGCAAGGATGTACTCTCCAGTGGAGTTTGCAAAGTGGATTTATGTTTTTGCAGAGTCCAGGGACAGCAGGCACACTATTGATTCTCTTTGAGGTTCAGGCTTTTCAGGCTGCCGAAAATCAGATGCAGAATTGCCTAGATGCAGTCCTTCGAATTTTAAGGGTGATTTAATGGTTCCATCACCGCAGGCGATACAGAAACGAATCAGTGAGCTTGCTGAGCCAGCAGTTAAACCAACAGACCCTGAGAGAACCGCCATGATTGTTGCTGCAGCAAAGAAATTGGAATCAGAGACTCCAAGCCACATTTTTATGGTTGCTGCTGTTGATGAGATGACGATTGGAAAGACTGTGCCTGTCACCTTCAGCCTAAGAACAGGCAGATTTCAAACGACAGTGAAATGGTTTGTGAAAGACAATTTGTGCCAACGAGAAAAGGTAGGTTGGACTTTTTAAGAATGAGTACTCATTTCATCCCAGAGTATGCGATGCCTTCTTCGTGGAATGATGTCCCACTTGAAGTACCTGCGCTTGAAATATAATAGTTTTGATCTGGATGCTGGCTGGAGGAATGTTTTAGGATTTGTTACAACACTTGGCCAACGTTTGCTTCAACGGCAGTCTCAGCTCATTGGAGCACTTGCTGAAGAAGAGAAGCGTTTTCAAAAAACTAGGCAAAATGTGGAGAGGTCTCTATTGGCACGAAGGAAGACCAACACGCTGGCTGAGGCAACACCTGGGCAGGCAAAAACCCTGAATGTCAGGGCTCATCGCATTCACCACCTTCGAAAGCTTTTGGAGTTGTCCAAGCTGGGTATTCTTGGTGCCTCAGTTGAACTTTCCATGGCACCTTTCCTTGAAGAAGCTGAAAGGGAGGCAGGTGTGCCAAATTATGGGGATAATGGGCATGATGATATTTGGTGGAACTCTCCAGCAATCTTGAGTCAGTCACAGAAAGCTATCCTTATATGGCTTCTTTCTTCATTGGGAAAAACAATCATGCAAGTGGAATCTGCTTTGGTAGACCAAGCATCCTATATTCAAGCTGTTGTTTTGACAGACAACTTAAACTCACGGTCAAGCATTTATTCAATACATCGGCTGAAGTCTTCAACCTTTGAAAATACAAGGGGTTGTTTTTATCTGTCAGTAAGGATATTGCTGCTTCTGGGATGACTGTTGCATCATGGGTTTCTGATGGTGCATCTGCAGGAATTGCACATGAGCCATATGTTGACTGTTACACTTCATTTCTTGCAGTTGCGCGAGCAGCAAAAGCAAAATATGTCTCTATCTTGAGCCAAACTGGGCGAATACATTCAAAAGCACGCCTGCTTAAGCAGTGCCAGTATATGTTAATGAATTCCTGGTGGTTTCTTGTTGAGCATGCTGACCAGCACCCACCTGCACATCCTACTATAAATCTTTCCTGGAGAAAGACTTACTACTCCAATTTGGATCTTTGAAGAGGAAGAGGGATTATGATATCCAAAGCCGTGAGATATCCAATGAGCGACAAAAACGGGCTAAGGCTCAATTTTTGGAGATTGTTGCAAATATTGATCAAAACGATGTGGATATGTTTGGAGAAATAGCTGGGATGCCTAAAGTTGATGATGTTGATGATGAATTGGAACTTGATCTTCTGGATGAAGTTACTGGGCCCACAGACTCTCAGATTGGCATGAGTAGTGGTACTGTGCCAATCGCAAACTTGTCCAACAGGCATCCAGGCAGAATTACAAGTGAATATCCAGAGGAATGGAGAGGATTTTCCATAAAGAAGCCCAATTTGAAGCCACTTCTCAATTCTGCAGGCTTAGACTCTTTATTTGAAGAAGCTCATAGTGAAACAAATGAATTTGCTGGAAGAGTCCTTGCAAAAGTCGCACTTTCTGAGCAGTTAAGCATTCCCTTTCCATGGGTCACTATCTGTCAAAGACTGGTAGTAGGAGTGATTCATCACATTATTCCGGCATACTAGAGAATTTGTTGATAACACCACATTTTTCAAAGAGCTTTCCAGTGACACCAAACTGGCAAATGAGCTTCACCATCATGCTGTCTTTGGTGCTGTTACTGATGCAAGGCAAGCCCTTCAAACTGCAGTGTCTAAAAGTTGTCAGTGCGAGAGCAGTGTGAAAGAATCTTCTCTGCTTGTTAAAAAATGTTTGAAGGAAGTGGAATTGGCAGTTTATGGAAAAAAGACAGCAGCAAAGAAGGCAGCAACTGAAGCAAGCAGAACCCATCGAACACTTCTGAAGCAGCAACAAGAGTTGGAAGGAACAATTGCTTTGCTGCAGAAGGCTGAAAACGAAAAACTGTCCAAAGTTGTTGCTATCAGTGGAGAATCAGCGGAATTGGCAAGACAAAAAATTGCCATTCACCGGCAGGCAGCTGCTGTAAGTCAAAGATATCACTATGAGAAAGAAAGGGAGGAAGCATTCAAGGAAATAGTTGAGGAATTGGATGGGACGGGTGTTCAGTTGGAATCTCTGCATGCCAACCTCTGCCGGATTTGGCATCTTGTGGACTACAAGCTACTCTACAGAAGACTGAAATCCGAAGATTTCTCCAACAGAATCAATGCATCGTTAGTGAATGAGCTGAAGGTGGACTTCTTGGACCTTGCAGCAACAAAGATTGAGGTGAAACATTTCCCTGGACGAGATCTTCGAAAAGACCTTCATATACCTGCAAAGAATCGATTTGATCCAAGTGGATATCATCTTCTGGCATTCTTTGAGGATATGCCACATTTAATTTGCAAACGTCTTGTGCGGAGATTTTTGGATGGAGGTGGCTTTGCAGGCCTGAATCCACAGGCTTGGAGAGAAGTAACCAAAGCAGACAGTTCAGTACTTCCTGAGTCATGGTGGAAGCGTGATGCAATGGATGTTGAGCAAGGGACCTTGTTCTGGAGCCCAGCTGTTCTTGCTATACTCCGGTCCCTTGGACATGAGCGGGAGGCTGACTTTGCTTCTATGGTTGGAAAATTTTATGAAGCTTTTGACAGGCGAGGGCTTTCAAACCATCAGCGAATGTCTGCCTGTCAATCAATTCTTCAGTTTTTTCGCAGTTCTATTGGAGAAGAACTGGCCCAGGTGCATGCAGCCACGAAATCACACTTTAAAGGGCTGAACAGCGAAGTTGTTTGGGGTGTCATCATGAATGTTATGAATCACCCTCTGGAAACCTCTGGAACCTTCTAGAACATTCCTTCATGGAACCTTCTGGAACCTTCTGGAACCTTCTAGAACATTCCTTCATGGAACCTTGTGGAACCTTCTGGAACCTTCTTTGCTTTCCTGACTTGTCTTGTTGTCATTGGTATCATTGGTATCATTGTATTACTAATTGCTCTTTCTGGAACTTTCTTTGAGTCTTGACAAGGAAGACTCTCAAAAGGTATAAAAGGGGGATGGGGGACCTGTCCCATCCCTCAAGTGAATTATTGTTTCCAATACAATCATCACTCCTCTCAGTCCCTTGTCTGCCTTGTCCTGTCCTGCCATGTTCCTGACATCATAATTCACTTCACCCTCTCCTACTACTCTCTGCCATCATGTCTGACCCAAACAACACCTTCCCTGATGCAACTGCCTTCCAAGCCTTGATGGACCAATTACAAGCCCTTTCAAGACAGACACACCAACTTCAAGAACAAGTCCTTCACCAGCAGCACCAGCTTCAACAACAACTTCACCAACAAGAACATCAAGCTCTTCCCCTGCCCCAAGCCAACCAAGCAAGAGAGCCCAAGGTTCCCAGCCCTGACAAGTTCACTGGGCTGGCCAAAGACCTCAGGAACTTTATGGCCACTGTGGAGAATGTCATCCTTCTCCAACCTTCAAGATTTCCCAGTGAGCAAGTCAAGGTTCTTTTCACAAGCACCCTCCTGTCTGGTCAAGCTCAATCATGGTACAGATCTCTCCCAAGCACACCCACCACCCTGCAAGAGCTCTGGGAGGGGCTGGAAGCTACCTTTGGTGACCCCTACGCATCTTGGACAGCAAGATCCAAGCTCAAGCATATCAGGCAAGGAAAGCAATCTTGTGTGGCCTACACCAACCAATTCAAGCAACTAGCCAGAGACTCTGGATACAATGATGCAGCTCTGATGGAGCTGTACCATGATGGTCTCCATGAGTCTATCCAAGACATGCTCTCCCAGTCTCTGCACATCCCTGAGACCTTGGAAGAGTACATTCTCCTTGCCATCAAGATTGACACCAGACTCTACTCCAAGAGGCTGAAGCAAAGACAAGTAGGAACTACATCAAGACCTACCCCAGTCCCTCAAGCTCTTACAGTTCCTGAACCCATGCAAGTGGATGCAGTTGAGACACTTCCTAAGGGTCCTCTGAGCCAAGAGGAGAAAACAAGGAGGGCCCAGCAGGGACTGTGTTTCTACTGTGGCTCCAAGGAACACGCTGTCAAGGACTGCCCAAGGAAGAAGCACCCAAACTCCCAGGTCCAGGCTCACTGAGGGGCAATTCCCTGGACCCTCCTCCAAGCTGCCCCTGTTTCATCACCACCACCAGCACCACAAACACCTCAGATTCCAAGCCCCACCAACTCACCATGGATGTCAAGATTCAACTCTCACCCAAGTCAACCATCACAACCAAGGCCCTTATCAACTCTGGATCATCCTGCAACATCATTGATGCCACCCTTGCCAAGTCTTGTGCCATTCCCACCATCAAGAAATCCACACCCCTCAAGGTCCACTTTGCCAATCATGCTCTGTTCAAGGAAATCAGCCATGAAACCAAGCTAAACCTCCACATCCAAGACTTTCCACCATCCATGGTCAACCTGGAAGTATTGGATCTTGGCTCACCCACATTCTCTGTCATCCTGGGATTACCATGGCTGCAAGCCCAGAACCCTGCCATTGATTGGGTCACTGGTCAAGTCCAACCTCCACCAATTGGAACAGTCACCCAAAACTCAAGTCAAGCCTCCAAGTCTCATGCTCTCAAGTCCCTGATTCAAGTATCAGCCTGCAGCTCACAGATCCCAGCCAAGATTCAAGTTTCACAGTTCACAGTTCATAGTCAAGATTCCAGGACAGCTCATAGAGCTCACAGTCATGGCCAAGTCTGTAGTTCACAGAACCCACAGTCAAAGATTCAAGTACCACAGTTCACAGTCCAAATTCAAGATTCAAGCTCCACAGCTCACAGTCTTTGCCAAGAACAGAACCCTCAGTCAAAGATTCAAGAATCACAGTTCCCAGTCAACAATTCAAGCCCCACTGCTGATGAGCACAGAAGGACAGACCTTGCACCTGAAGGGGGAGATGGTTTCACCCCACCATCCAAGACACACCTTTCATTGCTTCCTGACAGTGTGTGGGCCCATGCTATTTCCAAGGACCCCAAGCCTCACAAGATTCAAATCAGCCAAGAAGAGGAAAAACTTGAGATACTCAAGACAAGGCATGATGCAGCAACAGCTGGACACCCAGGAGAGCACAAGACATATGAGCTTGTTTCCAGAGACTTCTACTGGCCAGGCATGAGGAAGTACATCAAGAACTATGTCAGCAGCTGTGAAACCTGTCAAAGAAACAAATCCAGCAGACACAAGCCCTATGGACTTCTGGAGCCCCTCCCAATTGCCATCAGCCCTTGGTCATCAATATCCATGGACTTCATTGTGAAACTGCCCCCATCCCATGGATTTGACTCTATCCTTGTTGTCATCTGCAGAAGGACAAAGTTGGCCCATTTCATCCCCTGCACTGAGAATATAGATGCACAAGGAACAGCAGACCTGTTTTTGCAGCACATATTCAGGCTCCATGGGCTGCCTCAGTCAATCGTCAGTGACAGAGGACCACAGTTCAGATCTCAATTTTGGAAAGCACTCACAGCAGCCCTTGGAATCAAGTCTCAACTGTCAACTGCTTATCACCCTCAGACTGATGGACAAACAGAAAGAACAAACCAGACTCTGGAGCAGTATTTGAGGTGCTATGTCAGCTATCAACAGGATGATTGGCCCACCCTCCTTCCACTGGCAGAATTTGCTCTCAACAATTCTCTCCACTCAAGCACCCAGCTATCTCCTTTCTTTGCAACCTATGGCTTCAATCCAAGAGGAGATCTTCTGGGACAAGAGACCCTATCCAATGTCCAAGCTCCTGCTGCGGCTTCACACTTACATAAGCTCAAGATCATCAACTCCTTCCTGGACTCCACCCTGAAGCAAGCCCAAGAAGATGCCTCAAGATTTGCCAACACTCACAGAATGGACCATGACCTTGCTGTGGGTCAGCAAGTTTGGCTTCTGAGGAAGAACTTGCAGACCAAAAGACCAAGTCCCAAGCTAGACAACCTCAAGTTGGGTCCTTTCAAGATCTTGGAGCAAATCAATCCAGTCACCTTCAAGCTGGATCTCCCTGCATCCATGAAGATCCACCCAGTTTTCCATGTCAGCCTTTTAGAGAAGTTTGTGGCCAATTCCATTCCAGGCAGAGTTGTTCCTCCTCCTCCTCCAGTTGAGGTAGAAGGTGAAGAGGAATTTGAGGTTGAACAAATCTTGGATGCCAAGTGGTTTGGAAGAACACTCAAGTTCCTTGTTAAGTGGAAAGGTTACTCAGATGCTGACAACACCTGGGAGCCTGAGTCAAACCTCACTCACTGCCAAGACCTTCTGCTCAAGTTCAAGACCAGGTACCCCACCAAGTTGCAGAAGAGGCCTAAAAGGGGGAGATGATGTTATGAATCACCCTCTGGAAACCTCTGGAACCTTCTAGAACATTCCTTCATGGAACCTTCTGGAACCTTCTGGAACCTTCTAGAACATTCCTTCATGGAACCTTGTGGAACCTTCTGGAACCTTCTTTGCTTTCCTGACTTGTCTTGTTGTCATTGGTATCATTGGTATCATTGTATTACTAATTGCTCTTTCTGGAACTTTCTTTGAGTCTTGACAAGGAAGACTCTCAAAAGGTATAAAAGGGGGATGGGGGACCTGTCCCATCCCTCAAGTGAATTATTGTTTCCAATACAATCATCACTCCTCTCAGTCCCTTGTCTGCCTTGTCCTGTCCTGCCATGTTCCTGACAATGAATGTGTGAGACTATACTCACTCCTTTGACCCTGGGATCTGGGCCCTAGAGTGAGGGAAAGCAAATAATAGGCTAAAACTAACTTTATTGGGCTGTTGTCTAGGGGGTGTTTCAACCCTACTACTTGCCTAGTCCACGAAGTATCCCTACTGATCTGTCTAACAGGGGTCTCAAACACAAAGAATGAACATTCAGAGGGACAATCCTCTGAAGGATCGGTGCCAGAGCACCGATTACTCGCGGGGCCGCAGGCCGATGCGAGGGGAAACGGAAGGGCACTCCCAAGGGCGCAACACAACCGCAGAATAAAGAGAGAGAAGAGGGAAACAGGGGTTTTTATCTCAGGAACCTAATCTCAAATACAACAGGAGCGGTTAATAGCGACTGGACGGACAGGGCGCGACCTAGCGCCCCTCGTCGCGGACAGTGCTGTGGGAGCCCTCGTCGTCGCCAGCGACGGGGGGGAGAGAGAGAAGGGAGTCGACTATGTAGGGGTCGGAAGGTTGCCAGCAGGGAACTCGCACGCGGAAACACCTGCGATCGTACACGCACCCCACCGGGCTGCGTCAGCACAATCACTTGACCAACGGGCTTTATCGCATCGCACTCGTACTCACACATCTCGCCCTCACAGCAATAGGACCGAGGCAGGCGCTTGTAGATCGAACTCTCAGGCGTCGGGGGCTGCACCGGGCGCAGCCACCAACACCCTCGCGGGGACGGGAAGGTTGGGGACAACAACGCCGTCGTCGGCACCACCACCACCACCCTCGTCGCGGTGGGCAAGCGCCAGGGATCCTCACTCCAACACAGAGCCGGCAATGTCACACAGTCGCTGGTGGGGCCAGCTGCATTCCCCACCCACGGCCCCTTAAGAGGAGCCCCACGAAGGGACCATGTACACACCTGGGTGTGTACCATCTCTCACTACCCTCACCTTTGCGAGCCAGATGGATTTGAAGGGACTCTGTATTGGTGCCAATGGACAGAAATCAGATTGAAGAAAAAAGGAAAAAGAGAAATGGCCCAAAAACAGAGAGAGAGAAAATTGACAAGTCAACCCCCCTGACTTGGAGCATCCACCACAAATGCTCTAAGTCCCCCCCAACCCTATGCATGTATGTACAAGTGCCAAAAATAAATAATAAATTAGTCGGGCTTGGGGTACGGCCTGTCAGGCACCCCATCCCTAGGCAGTCGGGCAGTCTCCGTTAGTCACCGAAAAAGAAAATATGTTGAGAAAACCCTGGTGCAACGGAAACTGTTAAGACGAAAGTAGTAAAAGCAGACCCAATAATAAAGACGGCTTAGCCGCAAATACACTTTGATAACGCCTTGGAAACTAAAGAACCGGGAGCAATAATAGGGGTCCCGATCCTTGCAGTTTTATGACAGGTACGCTTGTTTTTGCGAATAAAATCCTAGACTTTATCACTGAGACCTCGGTGTAGTCTCACAAATGCAACTGCTCTGATTGCCCAAATAACATACCTGGAAAACATTGCATGCAACAAATTGCATCTTCAGCAGGCTCTCTCTGAAGGAAGACCTCCCTGTCCAGTTCTCAATACTCGTGCCTTGAGTTCAAATCCTGTTGAGCAGAGATTTCGAATTATTCGAGAGAAAAATCGGAGTGGTGGCCTTGGAAGGTAAAGCAAAAATGACAGGAAAGTGTTGTAATTGAGCTCATCAAAATGGTACACAAATGATCAGTCAACTGCCACTGAAATGATGAGCTCAGTCCGATCTTCTCTTGTTGTTGAAAAGTTCGTAAATACCTCAGAATGATCTTTCAGAGATTTTGGAGGAGGATAGCCGCCGGAAGCTCAAGCAAAAGCAGAGATCCATGCGAATTGATCCCTTGGTGATGCCAACCCCCACTCCTCGAACCTTGTGCAAGACAAAGGCAAAAGCAATGCAGCTTGTACTTGTTCCAGTCCAAGAAGCAACTGACACTCCAGATGAAAGTAACATGCAATGATGGCTATTTGTGACTGGAGAGGATGTGCTGATGCAAATGTGGGCACAGCAAATTAGGCAAATCGTCAGATCTTGAATTAACAAGGAATTGTCTGGTGGAACAAATTTTTCTGTTTTATTGAAAAAAACAACTGGCCAATCAACACCTCTGGCTGGCGACGGGGGGTCTGCACGACAGCCGCAGAATGTTGGGTCTGCGGGCTGCGGATGCTACCCCTGCACGAAGTCTCCTCGGAGATTTTGAGGGATAAGAGGGAGAGTCGCCATTTAAACAGACGGCGAAGCCTGGTGAAGAAGAAAAAAGACTACCCGCGCCTACCCCTCCCTCGAGCCGAAGGCGCATGACACTGAGCAGCAAGAGGCGGCCTCAGAGATGGCGCAACGACCCATCAAGAGCTGCAGCAGGTTTTCATTTCTCCCCACTCTCATAATGATGTTCAAGCTTGCCTTTGTTCCTCGATAGCACTCGTTTGCAGCAACAACGAGATCGTCATCATATCGTTCGCATTGCCTCCATCAGTCCAATCGCCGTCGTTAAGTGGGTATTTGCAGGAGGAGTTGAGTGGACTCAGAGGGTGTGTGTGTGTGCGTGAGTGCGAGCCTCGGCGACTTGCGAGTCTGCGACTTGATGCGGTCAACACACTGACGTTGTTCCACGATCTGTTCAGCGCACGCTGAGCACCTGGCCCCGTGCCCATGCAAAGGAAACTGACACAGCACTCTCCAATACAACGCAGCAGCTGCTCCCTGGCGGTGAACCTGGGGACGTCATGAAGGTGTGATCGCGATCATGCTGTGAACTCATCCCATTCTCTCTTTTTTCCGCACCAATTTTTCCGCAGCTACGACACATTCGAAATGAGGCAGTCGCTTTATAATTGATCATTATGATAAAACTGCCGCCCCTTCGTCGCAGCCTCACACACACCAGTTCAGTACTGGCGGCTGCTCCCACACCACTGCAGTAATTTCTCTCTACCTGACCCACGCCACGTCCATTGCGTTACTGTAACGGCTAGCTTGCAAAGCGTGCAACAGTGGTGCATAGCACAGTAATCACACATACTCAGGCAGCAGTCAGGGTGGGGGGGAAGGCAGTCTCCTAAAATGAAACATAATGATGGCAGTCACACTGGAGGAGTTGGATGTGGAGCAATGTGAAAGACATGGTATTCCTGCCTAGTCTCCCACTGGAGTACTGACCATGCCATCTTGGAGTCGTCTTTGGAGATCAGACAGGACCCGGTACTTTGCCAAGCGTATCTCCATTGCTGGTCAGTGTTGCCTAGCAATGTTCTTGATTCACGGGAAAAGGGCCTTCCTATGTCTGTCCCCTTGGCTGTTGAGTTTTGGGTGAATGCAGTCATGCCACGAGCGATGCGATGATTCGAAATTTGCTAGAATTTGACGTTCACTTTGAAACTCGCAGCCTCCCGGCCCCCTCCTACTTGCAAAGTACGAAGTGAAGAAAACATAGAATGTTCATAAAGTGCTGACAGCAGTGCCACCCAAAGAGGTCATTCTTGATCACCACTGTTTAAGAGGCGATACCATGGCGAATGGTGGGGATTAATCAAGGATCTCCGCTGGGGCCAAGGTGTTTATCCCCTTTTGTTGTTCACAACGTCCGTTTCGCGAAGAAGGTTGCTTCAATATTTCTTAGACAGAGGGGGGGGGGTTCTCTTCGCAGAAATGCCACTGATGCTGCCACCGCGAGTGGGGGGGAGGGGTTTTTCGTGGGGAACTGGCTCCAAATCCGCTCCTTCTTCTTCTTCTTGTTCTTCTTTTCTTTATTTCGTGGACCGCAGCCCAGCCGGACAGTCTTCGCGGGTTGCTTCAAATCGTCGGAGGTCCGGTCCGCTCGTCTTCCTTTATTTTTTTTGTCGATTGTTACTTTTTTTTCTCTTTTTTTTTTTCTTTTTTTCTTTTTTTTTTTCTCGTGGGTCGTTGACTGCGGAGGGATCAAGCATGCAAGCAGAGTCAATGAAGCACAGGACGACAGACAGACAGACAGACAGCGTCCCCCCCACAAGAACCCGCCAAATATAAAAAGCTCCCTCGCCTCCCGTTTTCTTGGCTCATCCATCCCACCATGGAAAGCAATAACACCAACAGCAGCAGCAGCACCAGCAGCAACGTCATCATCATGATGAACAACTCCACCAGCAGCGACGCCGCCACCAGTACGCCCCAGCAGAGAGAAGCCACCATCGCAGCCACTGTCACCTTCAACGGCGTGTCGCGCACCCTCTCCCTCGACCCCGCCACCGCTGCCCTCGGCGGCTGGGCCACCGTCCACAACGCCCTCCTCGCAGCCCACGGCATCGCCGCCGACTCCCCCGCAGGCAGCGCCATCGCCGTCACCTACACCGACTCGGAGGGCGACAACATCCTCATCGACTCGGACGACGAGCTGCGCGACCTCCTGACCGTCCTCAGGACCGCCGCCGCCCCGCCGCCGCAGTCCTCCGCGTGGACCGTCGTCGGCGCCGGCAGTGGCGGAAGTGGCGGCGGAAGCGACGGCGAGGCGGCTCCCTGGCCACACGTGACGTTCCACCTGGCGGCACAGTCTGACATGGCGTTTGCCGGGTACAAGGAGGCCGAGGTCTCGGCGCTCGACACCATGGCCGAGGACATGGGCCTGGCCGTCGACGACGCGGAGAGGGAGGACGGGAAGAAGGTGTTCCAGTACAAGGTGCACTTCCACCCACGTTCCACCCCTTTTACCACCCGCACGACCACCATCAGTACTACGGCGACATGATCCGTCGCGGAAGGGGAGGTGGTATGAAGGGACTCGGCCGCGGACGCTGGTTCTTTGGACACGGACATGGCCACGGGCACCGAGACATGAACCGACTCATGCACGGCCGGCACGAACGCTCCCACCGACGATCGCGCTCGACTTCAAGCTCCTCATCGTCATCGTCGTCTTCTTCATCGTCGTCCTCGTCGTCTTCGTCCTCAGAGTCAGAGGCTGACAAGGGTGGGGAAGTCGACGCCAAGAAAACCCGCGACGCCAAGAAACACGGCAAACACGGCAAGCACCACGGCAAAAGGCACGGCGGCAGACGCGCGCATGGAGGTCGCCACCGCCACGGGAAGAAGAGCGCCAAGAAGCACGGCAAGAGCAAAGAAGCGGAGGATGAAGAGACAGTCATGCAGGAGGACGGAGCCGCGTCGACTTCCTGCCAGCCCACCACCTCTTCCTCTTCGTCGTCGTCCTCGTCCTCGTCCTCGTCCTCCTCCTCTTCATCTTCCTCGTCCGAGTCAGAAAAAGACTTGAAAAAGTCCAAGAAGAAGGGCAAGAAGCATGCGCGCCGCCACGACAAGCACGCGCGTGGCTACGACGGCCACCGCCACCACCGCTACCGCCACGAATTCCACCACCCGCACCCTGAAGATCCGTTCTTCGCCTTTGGCTTTGACGGCCACTTTGACCCGTTCCACGGCCGCCACTTTGCACACGGTTTCGGCGGCGGTCGCGGAGGCGGCTTTGGCGGTCGCGGTGGCTTTGGCGGCCGCGGCGGGTTCGCCGGCCGCGGAGGCGGCTTCGCTGGTCGCGGCGGCTTCTCTGGCTCGTTCGGCGCTCACTTTCCCCCCGCGCCGCCTCCCACACCCGCACACCCGGACGCTCCGCATCCTCCCGAAATGCCGTCCTTCCCGGGCATGCCACCCATGCCGCCCATGCCGCCCATGCCACCGACCCCTCCGTCGTACCCTCACGGCGCGATGCCGCCGCCTTACTTTTCCTGGCCGGACTGGGATCCCCGAGACGAGCGCCGGCACCGGCACGGCCACCGCCACCGCGGGGAGCACGGGGAGCAGCGCTCGCACAGGCACGGCCACCGCCACCGGCACGGACACACGCGGTTTGACGAGGATGGAACCCCGAGGGATCAGCAGCAGCAGCAACAGCAGCAGACCCAGCAAGGCGGAGAGAAAGCTTGAGTGCATCTCGTGTTCGTAGCTTTTGGTTTTTTATTTCTTCTCACTTTTTCGCGCAGTCTCCTTGCATTTCGTTATCTCTTAGCAGTGCTGTTTGGTCTTGGTGATTTCCCTGGCATTACTTCTGTTTCGTGAAGGCAAATAAACCTCGTAAAAAGGGCCAAAGGGCCTAAATCCAACGCGCTTTTTTTTTCCCCTGTCGTTTAATGTTTCTTACCGCAGGAGGGAAGAGCCATCACGACGCGCTCTTCACGAATCGTGCGCCTCTCTCTCTCTCTCTCTCTCTCTCTCTCTCTCTCTCTCTCTCTCTCTCTCTCTCTCTCTCTCTCTCTCTCTCTCCCTCTCTCGCTTGTTCTCTTCTACTTGCTTTGGCACACACACACACACACAGCTCGCACAAACTTCCGTCATCGACCCAGGCTCCAAAAATTTACACAACAACCGGGCAATGTCCACCTCCACATCGACCACGATGCCCACCGAGCCCGTCTTCACGAACGCGTTCTCGTGGATGCTCGAGGGCGCCGGCAACCAGATCGTCTCGTTCAACAGCACCGTCATTGTGCCGCCCTCGCCCGGCCCTCCCGTCGACGGCGGTGTAGTCACCATCTACCAGTGGCCCGGCCTGCAGCCGCTTCCGTCGGACCCGTCGTTTCAGCCCATCGGCATGGGTGAGAATGAGAGTGGCCGTGTTGAGAGCGAGGAGTATTGTACGAGAAGGGCAGACAGACAGACAATGCGGGCACACACGCACCCACTCACACATTCACAGGAGTCCTGCAACCCGTCCTGGCGTTTGGCCAAAAGTGCTACGCGGCAAACCACATCAATGGTGGGCCCCCGTACAAGGGCGCCTGCATCAGTGCTATGTACGTCAACAACGTCATGATGACCTACGAGGGCCCCGTCATGGACGTGAATGAGGGCGACCACCTCCGCCTCGAGATGGTCCTCGCCGGCACCGTCTGGACCCAGACTGTGACCCGCATCATCGCCGCCGACGACCAGCAACCCCCGCCCTGCCTGGCCGGATCCGGCACCCCGACACCGCGCGGCTGCCAAGTCATCTTCTCCAAGGACATGCAGGGCCAGAAGCAGCAATGGGCCGAGTGGGTCACTGAGCTGTGGCGCGGCGCGCTCACCCAGTCGAGCCTTACTGTCTAAGACGTCGCCATTGGGCTTGACCGCCCCGAGCCGTCCTCCTCCAAGTTTTGCCAGGTCCAGCCGTACGCTTGCTGCTCCGGCGTCACTTGGTCGCAGGATGGGACCACCTGCCTCGTCGACGCGTGCGGGTTTGCTGCTATGGCCACTCCAGAGAACCCGTCCACCCCGCTGGCAAACGTCAAGCCCGTCTGCACCCGCCCATTCAACCCGACCTCATCGCCGTCATCCTCGCCGTCCGCTTTCTCCTCGGCCTCGTCGTCGTTTCAGTTGTCTACCGCCTCTTCCTCCTCCTCCTCCGCCAACTCCTCGACTGCATTCGTCCCAAGCTCTGCACAGTCGGCGTCACCGCTTGGTATCATCGTCGTGGGTCTGGCTGCCGCAGTCCTGTTGCTGCTTCCTCTCTGAGATTCACAGCGAGTGGCAGGGGGTGGAGGGTTTATTATGCCACCCTCGATCACCGGCATTTTTTTTTATACTTCGTCACTATGTAAGAAGTTGCTTTAACAGTCTATTATTCATGGCGGAGTGAATTGGCCTTGGAGGCTGGCAATTTTTGTCGCGTGTGCTTGGGCGTTTTTAGCGTGCCAGACCATATCTGAAATTGAACCTCATTGGTTACTTCCATCATCAATCTCTTCCTTTGAGGGCGAACTTTGAGAAAGGAGCTGCGCGCTGCGCGTCGCCCTCTCCAGCCGTTGCAGTCACTCCTCCCACCCCATCGCCACACGATGGATCAATGGCGACTACCTCCCTCTGGGAGGGTTGACTCTTTGACAACTAATTGCCAATGTTTTTCACCATGCCTACCTTGTGTGGGCAGGGGTACAGCATCAGTGTGTAAACGACCCAGGAGCTGGGTTGTTTGGCCTATCAGTTGAGTAAATGGGTCTGCAAGTCTGCTATTAGCGGTTCCCTGTTCAGTCTTTTCTCGTCATTGCAGTAAATGATACTTCACGAAATACGATGGCATGTTATTTCCCGTCAAGAAGATATCGGGTGAGAAAAGATAGATCGAGAATAATGGATGGAAGAGGGTAACCGATTGCGGGAAGAATGTGGTGATAAAAACAAAGCGAAACAAAAGAAAAAAAACGAGTACATAAGTGGACGGACCACCTGTGTATACGATGTATCAAGCACACTTCACGAAACGCGCAACCACGTGTGGGTACACAAAGGCCGAATTCTGGCCAACATGAAGCATTAGAAGCATGGTCAGCGGGCTGTTCGCGGTCTCACCTCGGCAACGGGGTATTGCACTTCGACCTTCTCCCAGCCTCCGAGCTCATTCAACCAATCCGCGCTGTCCCTCACAATCTCGCAGCCTCCTGAGCAACGCGACCACACCGGGTTCCAGATCCTCTGGATCGTTCTTGCGACGGGATCTTTGGAACCAACGTGCTCGTACAACAAAATTTGGCCCCCAGGCTTCAGAAGGGTTTGGAGGTACTGGAGGTGCAAGCGGGGGTTTGGTATCGAGCATAGGACCTGGACGAGGACGATGGTGTCGATAGAAGACGGGGTGATGGAGGCCGCGGTGAGCCCCGAGCGATCGGATGTTAATCCTGAAGGGATAACAGAAGATTTGGACTCCAGCCGAGATCGCGCGAGGTTAGACTCCAGCTTCAATCTCAACGTGTCAAACGGCTCCAGGCAGAAGAGCCTTTCAATCTGGAATGAAAGCGTCAATTTTCGATCGAACGGCTGCCGAAGGGACAGTCACCTCTTCCGGCTCGTAGAACTTGACGTTCTCCCCGCTGCCAGCACCGACCTCCAGGACCCTCCCGCGTGCCAAACTCAGCAACGTTTTCTTGATGCCTTGGTTCATCTTTGCGGATTCCGCCAAAAGGACGGACATGCCGTGGCCCAGGATGAGCTTTCCCCACAGGAACGGGTTGAGCACGTTCCCAAGCTTGCCACGGCCAAACTGTTCTCGGAGGGCGGGGAGGAAGCCGTAGAAGACCATCAAGAAGAGCAGGATTGCGGGTCTGAACGAGTTCTGAGCGTATGCGAGCGGGCTGGAGGGCTTTGCGAGCTGAGCGCCGAGCTCGCTCGAACGGATGGAGATCTGCGACGACATGCTTGGGGCCGACGGCGTGGGGTGGCTCACGGTGGGGGAGCGCGTTCTTCAAGACAAGAGACTTGCCAGCCGTCCTCCTTGTCAGCGGCTCAAGGCAACAACGACAACCGCAACGACGACGTCAACATACCTATGGCTGACTCGACCAGCCACGGCCTCAAGCGGCCCCGCGAGGGCGGCAGCGATCTCGGATCAGGCAAGCGCCTGATGCCGTCCGGGCCGCTCCGATCCGGCGCCAACTCGCCCGCACACCGATCCGCACCCTCCTCGCGGCCCTCCAGCTCAGCGACCTCCCCCACCGGCGGCGCACCACCACCGCCCCCGCCACCACCGCCGCCGCCGCCAGGTAGGTCTACTCCTCCGCCGCCCCCGCCCCCCGACGAATCCTTCCTCGCCTCCGGCAGCGACGAGGATATGGACCAGGGCGGATCGCCCTCCCCTTCCCCGGACGCCTACACCCGCCGCCCGTCGCCGCCGCGCGCCCCCGCACACCACGCCCACTACGACGACGTCGACTCGGGCGTCGCCGACTTTTCGCACGGCGGGAGGGGGGCGGGCGTGGCGGGCACCTCCGCCGGTGCCTCTGCCGCCGCGGCGCGCGATAGTAACAGCGGCAGGGCGGAGGAGGACAACCACGCCAGCGGGCGGGAGGACGGCGAGGCGTCGGACGTGGACGACGACATGAAGTTTGGCGGGGGCGGGTCGATCTACGACTCCACGTCGCCCGATCTCGTTTCGGAGCGGTCGCGACCGGGGGCCACCGGGGCGACCAGCCGGAACAGGACCGAGTTGAGGGAGTTTAAAGGCGTTTCAAACGTGACGGACTACGAGGTCGAGAAAAAGGTCGGCGAGGGCACGTTCGGTTTGGTAAACATCTGTCGGCACAAAACCAAGTCCGGAGTGTTTGCGCTGAAAAAGATTTTGATGCACAACGAGAAGGAAGGGGTAAGCGGCGTGCTCGCGGTTGCAATTCGGTTGAACTAATGGCTTCATTTCTCTTGAAGATACCCATCACAGCTTTGCGCGAAATAAGACTGCTGAAGTCTCTGAACCACAAAAACATTATCACACTGACCGAAATGGCGATTAAAAAAGGTATATTTTTTCACCTTCAAAAGGCCTCACCCACGACGTTTAACTCCCCTTGAACAAAAGCGGATGGGAAACATCGAGGCGAGATCCACATGGTTTTCCCCTACATGGAACACGATATGTCCGGTCTTCTCGAGAATCCTAACGTCTGCTTCACACCGGCCCAGATCAAAAGTTTCATGAAGCAGCTGCTTGAGGGAACGCACTACTTGCATCTGAACAGCATTCTCCACCGCGACATGAAGACGGCAAACATATTGGTTGACGCGCGCGGCACTCTCAAGATTGCAGACTTTGGGCTGGCGCGCGCCTTGCTCAAGTCGAAGAAAGACGTTAAATACACGAATTGTGTCGTGACACGATGGTATCGTCCGCCCGAACTTCTCATGGGCGAAACGATTTACGGACCAGCGATCGACATGTGGGGTGTTGGGTAAAGTGAACATTTTCGTTGGCTCAACATTCTTGTTCACTGAAAGTGCCCTTTGTTCAGCTGCGTGTTCGGTGAAATCCTCAAGCGCCGACCCATCCTCATGGGTAACAGCGACCTTGACCAGCTGGAGAAAATCTTCGAGCTGTGCGGGACGCCAACGCAGCAATCGTGGCCGAACTGGGACAAACTGCCGGACATGAAAGCAATCGCAGGGTTCGAGCGACAACACCATCGTAGCATCAAGCAGAAATTTCATCAGTTGGGTGGCAGTGCTTAATTTGTTTTATGGACTTGGTCTAACTGTGGACGCCTTTTGCTTTTGCAGCTTCCTTGAAGACCAGCGCCACATGGGCGCTGTCGAATTGCTCGAAAAGCTTCTCGTTTGCGATCCGGCCCAACGCATGACGGCCCAAAACGCGCTGACGTCCGTGTACTTTTTTCACTTTCCCCATCCTGCGGAGCCGGGAACTTCAGAGTAAGCCCAGCCCAGTTTGTTCTTTGTTTTTGGTGGTATCGAAAAAAAGCAAGCGCGAAGAGAAACACTAATGGACTCTTCTCACCCGGAACCGTTTCCCCAACACCAGCTTCGCGAACAACTGGGAATCTTCGCACGAGCTGCAGACCCGCGAGCGCCGCAACCAGGCGGCCGAAGTCGCGCAGATGCAAGGCGGGAGGAGCATGCTGCCGCAGCTGCCCTTGCACTACGAGGTGAACCCGAGCCGCGGTCGCGCTCCAAGCGGCGGGCGAGGCGGACACCGCGGGCACGACGGTGCGGGCGGTGGTGGTGGGGGCGGAGGTGGATATGGATCGCGATACGGTGGCGGCGGTGGCGGTGGCGGTGGCGGTGGGCCTACGGGAGGTGGCGGTGGCGGAGGGTACGGTCGGTACGGTGGCGGGGATTACCGAGATAGTAGGCGTGGGGGCGGAGGCGGTGGAGGAGGAAGTCGTGGTGGATGGGGTGGCGGCGGTGGGGGACGGGGTGGGGGCGGAGGAGGGGGAGGGGGAGGAGGAGGAGGCTGGCGTGGGGGGTACGACCGTGAGGACCATGGGTCATCCAATTCGCACCGGCCGAACCACCCGCTGCCGCCGCGACCGGTGTGATCGGCAATGTGAAAACCATGAAAATAAAAATAAACTAAACTGCAACCCATTACTGGGTCGCTGCCAACGACTTCTGCCAATAGTGAAAGACGAGAATTTGTCAAGTGTCGATGGTATGGTAAAGGAGACTAGGAAAGGTAGGCGAGATGACACTCGTCGTTGATTCTTCACGCAACACGCTTATGGGGCCATCATCAATGTATTCATGTTGCGACGACCTGCAACAGAAAAGCAAAATCACCTCATCACAAAACTGAAACAGAGAGCATCATCAAAAAAAAACGAAAAAGTGTGAAAAGGAAGAGCAAAAACAAAGCACAATGCAAAAATGAAACTGGCAATTTGATCACTAGTTATTCAAATCCAGAGCAGATGTCGTCACTCCAGCGCGTTGTACCAGCCCGACTGGGCTACAACTTCCTTCACGGAGTCGACCTTGAACCAGAGGTAATCGTGGCCGCCGCGCCAGCTGTAGATGAGTTTCGTCATCGGAGGGCTGGCCTCTTGCGAACCCGTGCCACTTGGGACCACGGGTCCAGGCATGAGAGGGATGGGCACGTGGTCGGCTTGGTCGCCGTCTGCTGAGGAGAGGAGGATGCGATCTGGTTGACCCATGACGGCAAAGATCTCGGACGCTGGTGTTCCAGGGGCGCCAAGGATTTTGCCGAGAGACTGCATAACCCTGCGTGTACGATGAGTCAGCGCGTTAGTCACTTGATCGATCACCACCGAGCAAACTGGAGCAGCAACTTACAGATGCTTCTTGCCATTGAATCCGTCCACATCTGCGAGGAGACAGACGCAACGTCAGATCGCCTTTGAGATGCGCAATAAACGAAGAACAGGGGCAACAGACCTTTGAC
Organism: Zopfochytrium polystomum; assembly: GCA_025765615.1. Lineage (NCBI taxonomy): Eukaryota > Fungi > Chytridiomycota > Chytridiomycetes > Chytridiales > Chytridiaceae > Zopfochytrium > Zopfochytrium polystomum. Next base: position 25,402 of record JAIVFJ010000331.1, on the reverse strand, counting down.
GAATTCATCCCCACCCGAGAAATGACCCTTCACGGCCTTGAGCCTCTGAAACTCGACACCCAACGCCGACACGTCCATAGTCGCGACATCCTGCTGCTGGTGCTCAGCCATCTTCAAGTGCTTTCCCGAGGTGGACGGCGACGATTTAGAATGGGCAGAAGCCGGTTTGACGACTTGGCCCGACTGAAGTGGAGGACCCGCTGGTTGCAGTGCGGCGCGGGTTTGCTCCGATCCGACGCCCAGAAGGACCACGACCAAGGTGACGCTGGCGGCGGTGATCAGGAAGGCGATCAGCCCGAACACGCACTTTGTGAGGATGGATCCAGGGCGGTAGCCTGCCAAACGCGAGGAGATGGTCACGATCTTGCCCGATTCGTCGCGTTCGCGGTAGCGCCGCTTTCTTCGTACGCGCGAAGGAAGCGCCGGCGATGAGGGCGGGTGGAGAGGTGATGGGGTGATGGCGCCGCTGTCGTCGTCGTCGCTGTTTGACGAGGTGCTGGAGGGGGGTGTGTGGCTGGTGGAGGGGGGGAGAAGAGGCGCTGCTGATTTGGTTGGATTTTGTGTCGGGGTTCCCACAAGAGAGGGTTTTATGGTGGTCAGCAAGGACGACGACGGGAGGCGGCGCGGGGATTCGCTGTGCGAGTCTGACGACGTAGCGCCGAGCCGCGACACCCTCCTGCGCGGGCTATGGCGGAGATTCGCGCCGCGAGGAGCTGCCTTTGGCCGTGTGGCGGTCCCGGCGTCGGTGCTGCGATCGGAGTCGTCGTCGGATGATGAAGAGAGGGGGTCGAAGGATTCCGCACCAGAGTCGTCCTGGTGGGAAACGGATCGCTGGGTGGAGGATGCGAGGGTGTGAAGCGAAGCGGTGGGCCTGGATGCGGCTGCGGCGGCTTCCAGGGAGGAGTCCGGGATGGGGGCGCCGACTTCGACGACCGAGGCGGGGCCAGCGCCGGAGTCGACGGCGGCGCTCGTTGGATCTGGGGACGACGTGGTGGAAGGAACGGACGGAGGAGTGGGGGTGGGCTTGTCTTGTTTCCCCTTTCTTTCTTTGTTCTTTCGGCACGGCCACGAAGCCAACAGGGCCCTAAGTACGCTCCGCGGGACGTGCTTCGTAGCTGGCCGGCTAGTCGCTTCAGTTCTGTTAACTAGCCTGTGATTCTGTGAAACAGCAAAAAAATACCCGCAAAGAGCGTCATGGACGGGTACCAGCCGGAACTTCGGGGCTGACGCGGAGGGTCTCCGATATGCAACTTATCAGATAAGTGTTTATAAATGGAAAAAATTTGCGCTTCCCAGCGATGAGTGCTCTGTGAAACTGAAAGAGCGACCATTTTCAAAACTCAATCTCGTATAAGCTCCAGTGCTGATTGTTGCGACTCCGGCTCACGAGCCGGACAGCTCCAGCCAGTACGAAGCTCTTTTCAGCGTGCTCTTCGGATCAAATGCCTGACGCCTGACAAGAGGCACCACAGAGGCGAAGGCATCAAATCCTCCAAAGCAAATCGAATATATGCATTGAAAAACTCGACCGACCTCCTGGAAGCTCTACTCATCTCATTCCGCAGAAAATGGTTCCCATCCTCGACGGCGCTTTCGCGCTTGTTGGCCAATGAAGGCCGGCTTTGGCGGTGAAGAAGCTCCTCGAGCTATTTTCCGGTCATCGTCGGTAGTCCTTGTGACAAAGGTGCGATGGTCAGTACGGCGGGAAAAAACTCTTTCGTCGGCGACGAGGCTCAAGCGAAGCGTGGTATTCTCGAGTTACGGTATGCGGAATCGTTACGGACTGGGATGACATGGAAAAGATATGGTGAGCATTGACTTTCGCCTTATCTCCCAACGCTCGGGTGAGAGAATCAACTTTGCACATGCAACACTAGGTACCACACTTTCTGCTGCGCCCGACGAGCACCCAGTCCTCCTTACAGAGGCTCCTCTCAACACCAAGGCCAACCGTGAAAAGATGACAAATTATGTTTGAAACTTTCTATGTCCCTGCCCTCTACGTCTCTATCCAAGCCGTACTTTCGTTGTACGCTTCCGGTCGAACAACTGGTATCCTCATGGACTCTGGCGATGGCGTTTCACATGTGGTCCAAATTCATGAGGGATACTCGGTTCGTAAACACACTCTATTTGGAATCGTTCTTCGCTTGCCGTTCTCACCAAAGTACAGTTCTCGCACGCGATCCAACGCATCAACCTCGCCGGCAGCGAAGGCATGCGCAGGGAGCTCACCGAGCTTGCGCCGTCGTCGACGACAGTAACGGTGGCTGCGCCACCTGATGGTGGGTGTCAAAGCAGGAGTACCATGAGAGCGGCCCACGTACTGTGCACCGCAAATGCCAGTGAATCAAGTTAAACTCGGGATTCTAACCACATTTTATTTACTACATTTTTCCTACTCACGCTGATTTTGTTGAGTCGATGCGAATATCCCTTGTTAAAGAGTTGCCTTTGGATGGAGATGAAAAATAAAGCGGGGCTGCCCTGGAAGCGACGCCGTAATTAGCATAAGCCTACTCCCAGCCTTGCCAGGGCCACGAGGCCAACAGGGCCCTGCGTGCAATCAAATCCCGGCAAAATGCAGGGCGAGCTTCACAGCTGGTCAGCTAGTTGCCTCAGTTCTGTTTGCTCACCCTGTCATCTTGTAAAAGAGCAAAAAGAACGACAAAGAGCACAGTGGACTCGGGAGGTGACGAGGGGGGCCGCGATTTGCACCTTATTGGATTCCTGCTTGTAAATGGTATAAATGCGCTTTCCAGCGATGAGTGCGCTGTAAAACTAAAAGCGCGATTGTTGTCAAGTTTCATTGCTGCCGGTTGCGCGCGCCAGACAGCTGCAGCCTGTGCCGACCCCGTAAGTTCTAGTTCATGTTGGTCTTCATTTTCAGAGGTCTTACGGGCGTAATCGTTTCATAGAGTTAACGATTTTCTTTTGAAGAGTTGCTTTACAGGTACACCACCGATGGCGTTGCGATGAGCCGTCCGAACAGGAGGTACCATGGATTTGGGTGCGACGGCATCGGTGGATTGTTGTGCGGAGAACTTGTCACACCCACTTCCCACGCCCGCCAGTGATCAACATTGACGAACTCGTTCGACCTGAAAGCTCTACCCATCTTACTCCGCAGAAAATGGATCAGACCGACGGCGGCGTTCCCGCCCTCGTTATCGACAATGGCTCTGCCATGTGCAAGGCGGGCTTCGCTGGTGACGACGGTCCTCGAGCGGTTTTTCCAGCCATCGTCGGTAGTCCTCGTTACCCAGGGTCGATGGTCGGCATGGTCGGCACGGCGGAAAAGGACTCTTTCGTCGGCGACGAGGCTCAAGCGAATCGTAGTGTTCTCTCGTTACGGTGTCCGATTCAGAGCGGTATCGTCACAAACTGGGATGACATGGAAAAGATATGGTGGGCATTGACTTTCGTCGTATCCCATAACATTCGGGTGGGCGAATCAACTTTGCACGTAACACTAGGCACCACACTTTCTGGAAAGAACTTGGTGTTGCGCCCGACGAGCACCCGGTCCTCCTTACAGAGGCTCCTCTCAACACCAAGGCCAACCGTGAAAAGATGACCCAAATTATGTTTGAAACTTTCAACGTCCCTGCGTTCTACGTCTCCATCCAAGCCGTGCTTTCGTTGTTCGCTTCTGGTCGAACGACTGGTATCGTCATGGACTCTGGCGATGGCGTTTCACATGCTGTCCCAATTTATGAGGGACACGCGGTCCGTAATGAAATTATTTGGAGTGTTTCCCAAACGCCGTTCTCACCAAACTCGCATCGAAAGCAGTTCTCGCACGCGATCCAACGCATCAACCTCGCCGGCCACGACCTTACCAAGTACCTTCAGCGCATCCTATTGGGCCGCGGCCTCTCGCTCAACGGCAGCTCCGGGTTCGAAGTCGCCCGCGACATGAAAGAAAGGCGGTGCTATGTCGCACTCGACTACGAGAAAGAAATGACCATCGCCAACATTTCCAGCTCCCTCGAACAAGGATATGAGCTCCCTGACGGCCAAGTAATAACCATTAGCAGCGAGCGCTTCAAGACGCCCGAAGCGCTCTTCCAACCATCACTGGTTGGCCTGGAATCCCCCGGCATCGCCATGACGACTTACAACTCAATCCTCAAGTGTGACATGGACATCCGAACAGAGCTCTACCGCAACATGGTCCTGTCTGGCGGGACAACTATGTACCCTGGGCTCGCTGACCGCATGCACAGGGAGCTCATCGAGCTGGAACGGTCGACGATGCCAGTAAAGGTGGTTGCCCCACCTGAGCGCAAATCTAGTGTCTGGATCGGCGTGTCGATTTTGGGGTCGCTGTCGATATTCCAGCAAATGTGGGTGTCAAACCAGGAGTACCATGAGAGTGGCCCGCGTATTGTGCACTTCAAATGCCAGTGAATCAAGTTAAGCTCAGGAGGAAAAGGAGTTTTCCTGCACACCACATATGTTTTTTTCGCTTTCCCAGTCACGGACGTTGTTAAAAAAATATGAATACCCCCCTTTGGTTTCGCAAACAGCCAATCTTCAGAACAAACTTCATTGAAGGCTCGCCTTTGGATAAACACACTCCCAGCCTTTGCCAGGGCCTCTAAGCCAACAGGGCCTTGCGTGCACTCAAATTCCGTCAAAACGCCGGACGAGCTTCGCAGCTAGTCGGCTAGTTGCTATTTCGCTCAGCTTGTGATATTGTGAAAGAGCAAAACGAACCACAAAAGCACAATGTGACGGGTTCCTGCGGGAACGTTGGGGATGACGACGAGGGGCCGCGATTTTGCATCTTATTTGATTAGTGCTTGAAAATGGTATAAATGCGCTTACCAGAGTTGAGTGTGCTGTGAAACTGAAATTGTCAAAACTCATTCTCGTATAGTTTCAGTGCTACCGGTGGCGACTGCGGCTCGCGTACTCCAGCCAGTACGAAACTCAAGTATGGACTCTGCCAGTTCAAGCAATTTGTCTTGATGCTGGTTTTTATTTTGAGAGGTCTTACGGGCGAGTGATCATTCCATCGGATTTTTGCCCGATCCAAGAGTTGCATTAAAGGTTTGATTTTACTGGGGGCTCGTTCGGCTTCAAGCGTTCGGACAGTGCTGCGATTGAAAGGTCCGAACAGGAGGCACCATGGATTTGTGTGGCAAAGGCATCAATCCTCGATGGCGAATTGGAGGAGGGGTGGATTTTTTCGCACTTCCAGAAAAGTGCTTGGATAAGGAGCACAGCCCACACGTGCATGGATTGGCTGCAGAGATCGGTTGTGGGCGCGTTTGACGAACAGAGGCTGAGAGCAGAAAACAGAGGAAAGAAAAACAGTCAAATTCACCTTCCGTCCACCCCAGGAACGAAACTTGAGGCATCCACGGTCGATTCGAAGGACGCTCGCCAGTGATATATATTAAAGAACTCGTTCGACCTCTACCCATCCCATTTCGCTCAAACACTTCGGAAACACACTCAAGGAAAATGGTTCAGACGCTCGACGACGTCGCCGCCATGCCCTCGATTACGACCAAGAAATGACCATCGCAAACACCTCCTCCTCCGTCGAAAAAGCATACGAGCTCCCCGACGGCCAAATCATGACCATCGGCAGCGAGCGCTTCAAGGCGCCCGAAGCGCTCTTCCAACCATCACTGGTCGGCCTGGAATCTCCTGGCATCGCCGAGACGACTTACAACTCCATCCTCAAGTGTGACATGGACGTCCGCAAAGAACTTTACGGCAACGTGGTCTTGTCCGGCGGAACGACCATGTACCCCGGGCTCGCCGACCGCATGCACAGGGAGCTCACCCAGCTGGCGCCGTCGTCGATGAAAGTAAGGGTGGTTGCGCCGCCTGAGCGCAAATATAGCGTCTGGATCGGCGGGTCGATTTTGGCGTCGTTGTCGACGTTCCAGCAAATGTGGGTGTCAAAGCAGGAGTACGATGAGAGCGGCCCGGGTATTGTGCATCGCAAATGCCAGTGAATCAAGTTAAGCATTGGCGTCAAACGGTTTTCCTCCACACCACATTTTAAATTTTTTTCACTCATACGCACCAATATTGTTGAATAAATACGAATATCCCTCACGGCTCTGAAACCAAATGATTCTCGTTCAAATTTCTTTATTTAAGACTTGCCTTTGGATTCATACAAAGAACTGAGCGGGGGGTTTTTTCCTTCACAACTGACATTGCTCAGCAAACGCTGTCAGTAAGAGGCAATATGTGAGGTGAATTTCGAAACAAAATGTGTTTGGCTTGCTGAGTGAAGAGACATTATGAAGATACTTGGAAAAATAGGAATCATTCAATATAAAGCTTCAAAACTTGAACAGTCTGGCTTCCCGATCTGCCGCTCCCGTCAGGAGAACCGCAGCGGTAGCCGTCTCGTTCCTTACTCCGATCACGCCGGCAGCAACACGACCGCCAGACGCGCCAGTGGGTTGCGTCTCACAATCGTCGTTGTTCGAGTGAACGACGAGGGCGCGGCCAAGTATCCCGTGGGACTCTGACGAGTACAAGCTCAACAGCGCAGTGTGCACCTTGAGAGTCGCCCAGCCTCGATCGTCGGCTTGAATGTTACCGAGATCACCGGCGTGGAGAACGTCGCCAGAGTTGATCTTGATCGTGCCCTCCTTTTGCCTGGGGCATGCGTGCGGCTTGTCGTCAGGATTGAAATGACCGCCGGTTGTCAGTCCTGTGAGCCCGTCGGTAATATCCTTCAGGGAGCAAAACGAAAGTTGAGCTCCTAAGGGCGAAATGTAAAGCAGGAACGAATGCTTACTCCGAACTTATGTACATGGATCCCATGCTTTGAGCCAGGTGCCAAGCCAATGAAAGCAGCCTTTATTTTCACTGGGCTGGAAGGACCATCTTGGGTGAAAATGGCGAGCCCCTTCACGGTCGAGCTGCCCAAAGGAGCCACGACCGAAATAGCCTTCTTGCCAGCGGAATTACTACTAGATGCAGTGTACCAGGAAGGAAAGGTCGTGCCGTTTTTCCATCCGAGGACGCCGATCGCGATCCGCGAGCCCGAGTTGCCTGCTGGCTGCACAAACGGCACGTAAGACTGTGAAGATGATATTGGAGAAGCTCAAACCTGCGTCACGCAATCGTCGGCCCCATTGTGGAGAACGACACCCCGCCCGACGATCTGACTCATCGAGTCTGTCTGGAGAGTTGCAGACTGTCCGATAGACGGACGGAAGATCGTCACGCTCGCTGTCCCGCCGGCGTCAGATGTGATGTTGCCGATGTCACCGACATGGAAGCTGGAGAGGGACAGCGAAGACGCCGAGTCAGGGCATCCGTGTGCGCTTCCAGTAGGATTAAAATGACCGGACAGTGTTAAGCCCGTTCGGTTATCCGACACATCCTGCACGAAACGATAAAGGTGGTTTAGAGCGGGTTGGGTGGCGGTCAGATCGGCTGCTGCGTCCCACCCCGAACGCGTGAAAATGAATCCCGTGAACGGTGTTTGGTGCTAGATCTTTGAGAACGATCTCAATGTATGTGGTTTGAAAGTCTGCTGACTGCGCGAAGGCCAACGTCCCCGACGCGGTGTTGTTCACTGTCGGGGCAAGAACCGCCACGGCCTTGTAAGGAAAGTCTCCGTCAACGGAAGCCAACGTCAGAGGCGCTGGTAGAGCTCGAGCGACTGTGGTCCAGAGTAGAACCGAGGCGACGGCAAGGACCCACTGGATGATGTTGGTGTGCATCGTTGGAGCTGACTGGACAAAGAATTGTCTTGAATTTGAAACTCCGCTGATGATTTTTCCGTCATAGCGGGGATGCCGGACAACGGATTCCAATCACACCAGCAGCGATCCGGGCACCAGAAGATCTGGCTGGCTGGGAAGCACAATCGTCTCTGGCTCCGTGAATCACAATCGCACGGCCAAGAACGCTGCGGGCTCCCGAGATGTCCAGCATGTTGCGATGCATTTGCAGAACATCTTCTTGAACATTGCTGAGGCATCCATGAGGCCAGTTGAACGGATTGAAGTGACCGCCCGCCGTTTGGCCGGCCATCTTATCGGAGAGGTCCTGGAATTCTGGAATTGCCCAGGGCGTAATAATAGCAATTGCAGATCTGCTCCCCGATTCTCCATCGGCACGCTTTTCTGCGCGTGCTGGAAACTCGGTTCCGGATTTCCACCAACCATCCCAATTGCAATCCACGACCCCGAGTTTCCAACAGGCTACTTAGATTAGTTAGCAAGGCTGATATGACAAACCACAAACCTGAGATGTCTAATCGTCCGGAGGCACCTCTTCCAACAATGTACCCTGGCGAGCCTGGGTTTAGGGGCGCAGATAGTCCGATCGAGGGGCGAAAGACTGTGAGTGTGCGGAACCACGAGCATCGACTGTGATGTTTCCAATATCACCAAAGTGATAGCTTGAAAGTTGATCGAGCGACAGGGGGTTTGGACACCCGTGCGGTTTGCCAGAAGGATTGAAATGCCCCGAAAGCGAATTGCCGCCTTCGTTGTCCGATAGATCCTCGATCAAAGCAATTAGGTGTGCACAAACAAGGGATCCTTCATGCACGGCGAGAGCAATACCCCAAACTCGCGGAAATGGACTCCGTGAACGCTGTTAGGAACCAGATTTTCGAGCTCGATCTCGATGAGAGCAAACTTGAAGGCGGTTGCTTGCAACAGGGTTATTGTTCCGACGCCAGCGTTGTTCGCAGTTGGAGACAAGGTGGCTAGCGCTTTGTAGGGGTAGTTGAGGTCGGAAAACATCTGGACCGTGGGAAGTGCCGAGGCAACAGCGGACATCATCATGAGAAGGATGATGAATGATTGCATCGTTTGCATCCTTAAAAAACGACAGAGTTAAATGTGATTTTTTATAAATTGCTGGAAGGAACCGAGACTAAATAAGATTCCTAATGTCTCCCAGTTCCGCAGAAAATCGGCTAGAACCGGGAACCGCCACAGCTTGCGCTATGTTGACGTCAATAGCGCTACGGCTGCACAGTCGTTGATTAGATGTCACTCGAAACTCATTTTTGCATTTTTACTTCGCAAACCCTGTTATGCCCTGAATCACGCATCCCGCTGCCAACAAATAGATGGGGATACAAATAAGAATCTCGGTAGCACTGCCAATGTAGTCTCGGGGATCCCACCCATCGTGAAGGCGTGAATTATCTTCAACCTTTTTCCGCCTCCACAGCAAATCCAAAAAATGATCATCAGCGCCGTAGCAAACGTCCCCACACCGCGCCATCCACCAGGCCATAACAGAGTTTACGACAACGTCGGAAATTACAACGAAAATCCAGAGCGACGCAGTTTGGTACTCGATTGCAGGAAATATACCCACGGCCAGGCCTTGACCGGTCGGTAGCGGTAGGTCGTCGACCACTATCGAGCGGAAGGTTCGGTCTGCGCCTCGGGCGAGCATGAGGTAGATAATAGCAAAGCAGGTTCCGGCGAAAGCACCTCGGACGTAACCGAGCGTTACCAAATAGTGGCTGAGAGCGAGAAGGCGAAGGCGACTGTTTTGCGAGTATGGTGAGTTTGGCAGGACCGACACATCGGATCGACATGATGGCAATAGAACCTCGTTGCAAGTTTCGTCCTCCCAAGATTGCATATTTGAACTATTGGCAGAGGTTGCATCGCTGTGAATTTCACTTGAAACCTGACGAGCTTGATTTTTACTTTCAATCAGAGCTTTGAAATCTGCAATAGGATGCATCAACTGCGTCATCGAAACGTCGTTCGACGAGCTATAACCAGTGGTGCAAGCTTTTCCGACGGTGTATCTTATCCTCCATAAACACAGCGCAGTGAACGCCCATTGCCAAACAAGACCGACAGCGATTGTGAAGTAATAAGTCTTCACGTCCAATCTGAGGGCCATGCCTGCTCTTGAAGTGAAGCAAAGAAGCTGTCTAACGCAAAGTCCGAAATTAGCGAGCGTCGTTGCCGAAAACTCTAACTCCAGCCGGTCGTCGCTGTCGAGCCTGGAAGGGTACGATGATTTTTCAGTGCCTCCCGGGAGGTGGACAAACGGAGAAGTGGACACCAGCGGAGAGTAGAAAACTGCTGCGATCTTCGTCACAGCTGGAGCGAGGCTTCGAAGGAAAATAAGCCGGAATAGTCGTATATCGGGAAGATAAAAGCAAAGGAATATGCTTATCGAGTCGAAAACAAATTGAACCCAAATTACTCGCATCAGATAATCTTGGGCTAAGAAGGATGCGTATATCACTGATGTTATAAATACACGCACAACCTATCAAGTACAGTTAAATATGCTAGGCGGCAATCGATTACCTACTGCGACAATAGCACACAGGTTCAGAGAAGTTAACACTGCCGACCGCCATTGCTCCATCGGAAGGCGATTGCTGGGTCCCTCGACGAAAATCTTCAACACCAGTGTCGCAAATCCAAATTGCACGATGCCGTTTAAAACCTCTGCGGCCGTCGCTGACAGTGGCACAACAAGAAAAACTAGGAAGTACTTGATCACTGACAGTCCCGAAACGGAAATTGTAAGTTCTAAAAACAGTCTGCTCCACGATCCACGCATGGGAAGTACTGAGCCGATAGAAACTTCGGATGGAGAAAGTAAGGCCCTTCGTCTACCGATGTCGGGACTGACTATCCGACCCCAAAAACTGATTCCAATTGATTCCTTCCCGTGCTGACGGTTGTCAGAGTAAGTTTGAAGATTGAACTTGCGAAGCCTTCTGACGGTAACTCGACAAGACACCAAGAGAAGCAAGAAAGCGAGGTCCGTTGCAACGAGGCAGAGGAAAGTCCCGTCGACGCTGTCTTGAAGCTTCCCATTCGTTATCATGGAGTGAACCAAGACCGCGACCATCCCCGGCAAGAAAGCCAGGCTCATTCCCACAGATCCGTAAAAGACGACAGCAGGGAAAAAGCTGGTGAGACCATGAGCTTTTGGCTGTTCAATAAGGCGCAACAGTGAAACGGATCTCGCATCCGTTATAGGGTCGGAAGGATAGGTGGCAGATGGCAGGAAAGGAGGCAGATCGTTGCCAGAGTTGACGAGCTTGCTTCGATCCATTTGAGGTCCGATGGTAACTCGTTGAGCTAAAGTGGGAAGTCTAATTTAGACAGCAGGGGCTGAGGTGATGATCACCGGAGATCTTTATGCTCGAGATGAGGCAACGGGTTGGCTCTTTGCCGGGGAGTTTGTCCGGGTATTGATTTTCTTTCTTTTTTCGAGGTTTGTTTAGCAAAAGGAGTTCTTCTCGAAAATTTCATCCCAGAGTACGAGCAAATAGACTGAAGGGCCGTTGGTTATCAAGCACGCTATCGGCCAGGCACGATCAAATTCGACCCCGCTTTTTGGCCCCGCCTCGCAAGTGGCTACAGCCGCACCCCCGCAATTCCCCGCGCGATAGCGCCCGCCACAAAGAACGACGCACAGATGCCAAACAACACATCCGTCGCGCTCCCGACATACCGCCTCGGATCCCACGTCCTACTCCACGTTTTCCCACGCCCAAACCCCAGCACGCCACCGACGTCGCCGTAGCACACGCCGCCCCACCGCGCCATCCACGACGCGATGACGGCGTTGGCGCCCACGTCGAGGAAGATCATCATGAACCAGAGGATCGTACCCTGGAACGCCGGCGTCGGGAAGGCGGCGGCGGCGATGCCTTGTCCGACGGCGACGGACGGGTCGTCGCCGAGGCTGGCGCGGAGCCCTTGGTTGATGGTGCCCGGGCTCAGCACGAGGAAGAGGATGGTGAGGCAGCCGGCGAAGGCGGTTCCGCTACTGTGGGCGACGCAGGAGACGTAGTGGCTGACTGCGAGAAGCCGGAGACGCGTCCATGGGGTAAAGGGAGGATTGTACGTCTCTGACACCTTGCAGCCTGGAACCATCGACGATGTGTTGGAGTGTTGAGGGTATTTTTGCAGGTTAACTAAACTTCGGCTGTTGCGAATAGTCTCGAACGTTTCGTTTCCCCCCCGCATAGACTCAAAGTCGGGGATCGGAACGGCCAGTTCGAGGCCACACGCTGAGGCGAACCATTCCTCTTTGCTTAGTCCTGGCGAACTGATGGACATTCTGGTTATAACCAAGAAGAAGCCGGTGGCGAACCATTGAAATACGAGGCTTGTGATACCCGCGATGAAGAAGCTCAAACTATCGACTCGGAGGAAAAGAATCGTTGATGGTATAGCCGACAAAACAAATCGCACACACATGCCATAGCTGGCGAGTGCCGTGGCGGCGAAGTCAATCTCCTCAACACTCTCTCGCCGACCCTCATATATTCGAGGATTCGCACTTCGACGTTCGTTCGGGACGTGGGTCATGGGGTATCCCGCAACGACTTGTGGAAGAAGAATCGCCGCAACCTTCGAGGATGAGGGCGCCAAACTTCGCATTAGTATTAAGCGGAGTCGGGGGATCTCGGGGAGGCTGAAGCAAAACCACAGGCTGATTATGTTGAAGATCGCGTGGGATGTAATCGATCTGATAAAATAGTTTGATATAGAGAGGAACATGTACACAATACCCGCAGACGAATAGTAGGCTATCTGTTCAAACTATTTAACGGGGTGATCGGTTTCGGGACCGATTTTACCTGACTCAAGGTACATAAAGAAACAGATATAATCATAGCTGATTTAAGTTTCTGAGGCCAGCTTTTTTCTCTGTATTGCTCAAGAGCGATCCAAACGAGAAGCACTTCGATCGCAAACTGTATCACTGCGGAGGCGACTTCAGATATCACCGGAGCGATGTCCGCCAAGGAAATGAAAACGCCAAAATGCAGCGCGACGAATCCTGCCCAGGGAATAATAATCTCAAGGTACGCTCTGCCCCACGATCCTGCTCTCAGTAACGACCAGTCAATGCACGGAGCAATTTTCGACAGCCAGGATCCGTGATCCAGTCCATCGCTCCCTCCCATAATCTGCAACTGCCGTCGATAGCCTCGGTCGGGGCGTGGCAGTAGACCCTTTTGTATATCACGTCGCTGCGTCTCTCGCTGCACACTTCCGCGCCGCAAATTTGCAACCGTCGTCCTGCAAGTGAGCAGCAGCGCGAGGCCCGTGGCGTCCAACCCAATCATGCAAAGGCTTGTTGCGAGGGAGCGATCAGGGAAGTGTCCGAGAGTATATTTTAGGTATCCTGTCTGGCAGACAAACGCTGGGAACAGGGCCACCGAGTAGACCGCCATCGTCAGGATAAAGGCGGGGATCAAGAAAGCGTAAAAGCCCTGCGGTTGCTGGAGGGTGAAGAGCGTTTCATGGATCGCATCCTGGATTGGATCGATTGGAGCATCGTTGACGGTGTGCTTTCCCTCATCAATATTTTCATGGCGCGTGCTCAAAGAACGTAAGCTGGGTGATTCTACTAAGGGGATCATTACAAACGATTGATTCAGGTTCGTGGGAAATGCGCGCAACAATACCGCCTGCCGAGGCAAACGAGGCTCGAATCGTCCATCGTCGCGATACCGGAACCATAATTGCCACTGCGACAGCCTCGCTCGCAACTGAAAGGAACCTCTAATTTTTACAAGAATTGTCCACTCGACATTCGAGGGCTTCTGAGGGAAATTTTTCCACCTACATTCCGAACCCAGGGCTCTCTCCTGGCCCGGTGGAGGGCGAGCCGATTCGCCTCGATGGGTTCCAACTCGTCTCTCCGACCACTTTACTTCAGTCCCTCCCCCAAAAATAAAAGAGAACGCCACTCGTTCGTATCTAATTTCAGATGAGGTGAGAGCGGGAGCAACACGTTAGTGCAGTACGTAATCTGAAGCAAGGCAGCTGAGTGAAGTGCCCCTTGAGATCAGGAATGCCATGCGCGTTGACAAGGGTGTGAAAGAGTGGAAAAAGGCAAGTCAAAGCAAAAGTCATGTTTGACGGCACAGTCGGTGGTGAGCTGATGTGGACGATCGACGACGACGACGGCGATCGCGTCGGCAACGGCGGCGGCGAGACCGACGTGAATACCAACAGGAACGGCGGCGGGTTGGATGATGAAGGTGGCGATTTTGCGGCCGACTCCACTCCGGCTGCGAGGAAACGACGACGCATCACGGTACGGTGGAAGAAGCCGCTACTGGATGCCAACAGAACCACTGCGGCGGCTCCTGGGACACGCGCACCACAGGCGACTCCCACCAACCCAATTCCTGTCGAACCTTCGTCGTCATCCACATCTTCTCCCCAATATCCCTTGCAAAAAGAGGCAAGAACCAAACTCATCCTTACGAACAAATCGAACTAACTCTCGGTACAGCCCAACTCTGTTGATACAGTCGGCGGCAGGTCCGTTGCTGCGCTAGAAGCTCGCTCTGCAGAGCTGAGCCGCGTCATTGAACAAAAGCTGTCCGCATTGGGCATCACGGCAGAGCAAGTTGAGAAAATCATTTCGGAGCACATCAATCGGCTTCACCGGTACAACGAGATCAAGGACTGCGGGCAGCTTGCGTTCGGATTGTACGCGGAGATGGTGCGACAACTGTTTTCTCCTGCTAGCGGTTTCTTCGGTGCGTTCTCTCTCTCTCTCTCTCAACTAACACAATGCCATATGCAACATATGTCTCTGCTCTCCAGCGCGGCGAAACAGTGAAGCAAGCGTACCGCCAGTTCGCCATCGACGAGGCCGATTAGAAATAACACGACTCCCTTCTTTCGGCCCACGTCATTGATGCCAGAGTCAGTCCCAAAAAGGAAACGAAGGAAAATTTTACACATTTGGAATCATACAGAGAAATCTGCCTGGAAGGCGTAGAGACAGATAGACAGACAGACCGGAACAGCCCACGAAAGCTTCTGACAAGGCTGCGCACCGCACGGCTCCTTCACGCAGGCCGATTTGCATCGCTTGAGCCTGACCCCCTCTCTCTACGCCTCTCCCATCCAGATTGGTGGGCCAGACTCGAACTTGATCGGCGCCCCGACCCTCCCGCAGCCCTCACAGTCGCTGCAACCGGCCGCCCTGCCGGTTTATCCAGCAGCACTAGTGCGTGGTTGAGCGACCTCCCATACCAGACAGACAGAGGAAGGCTCCTTCTCCAGTCTTAGTCGTCTGTCTGCTGCCCAATCCCAATCCCCAACCCGATTGAACAATCTTGTCGTCCTCCGGCAAAAAGCGAAACCCCGCTGCCTGTCTGACAATCAACGCAACCCTCTTCAGGGCGCGCCGTCATGGAGCACGCACCGCCGCCGTCCCATCCTCACCCATCCGCGATCCCGGCCGAAGTTGCTCTCCAACACCACCAGCAGCAGCAGCAGCAACAGCAGCAGCAGCAACAGCAGCAGCAGCAACACCAGCAGCAGCACCAGCACGGACTAACGTACCAACCCCTTGGCCCGCCCCACCCAACCCAACCTGACAACCAGCAGTACCACCCACAAGCCAGCGGCCCGCAGATGGACTTCCAAGGCCACGAGGCCCAGATCCACCCATCGCAGATGCCGGTTGTCTCGTACGATCCAACACAGTTCATGTACGCAACACCACACGGATCGATGTACGCTCCCCCTCCACCTACAAGCTACCAGCCGCAATTACCTGCTGGTCACCAACAAATGGCTGGCTATGCGTTGGACCCGAGCGGGGACCCGACGGCAGGATGGCACGTAGCCGTCCCCGGGCCGCCGGGAGATCTCGCCGTTGGAGTAGACAGTTTCTCCGGCCCGTACGGCCACTTACTCTCCGATGGCCACAATCCGCACGGGCCACCTCACCACTACACAACGCTCTACCCCGTCGACATGGGTGGTATCGACCCAATGGGTTTCGCTCCACAGGAGCTGCTGGTGCTATCGGATCCGAACCAATCGCACCCGCCGCCGCATTCGCAAGTCGTGCAAGTACAGCAGCATGGCCCATCGCAGCACGATTTCGAACAAGCGCAGGCATCGTTCATGCAGCAACAGCAGCCTGTGCAGCACGCAGATCCAGACCACCCGCAGTACATTTCGGTTCAGGGGCAGTACATCCCGGGATCGCTGCCTTTCCACTCCGATCCTCCTCATCACGCGCTCCAACCGACCTATCAAACCCAAAGCTATCTTCCGCACTATCAGATTCAGGATCCGCCGCATCAACCGCAGGGCCTGCACTATCAGCCTCTCCCGCCGCCTCCCGACATGTTTCAACCACAGGTGCAGCATTCGATTCCAGCGCAGAGCCATCAGCCGTCGGGCACCCCGGACAACTCTCGCAAGCGGCCCGCAAAGGATTCGAGTGCAACCAAGCGCCGGAAAAAGGAGGATGGCGGCGCCGCATTCGACAGTAACGCAGCAAGCATGAAGGTAGAAACAGCAACTCCAGGAAGTGCCACCCCAGCCGAGCCGCAGCTGCTTTCGAGGGCTCACTTCAAGGTTGTTTGCAAATACTGCTCGAAGCGGCAGCTGACAGATCCGACGTACCCGGTGAGGATGAAAGCTTTGTTTCCTAGTCCCAATCGAGTCACGCTGACCGTTTCGTTATCGAAACTAAAGAACGGGAAGTTCAGCAAAGGCAAATGCCACAAACCGAACGATCCAGACCACGGCTCGAGGTGGCTCAGTTTACGCTGCAAGTGAGTCGCATGTTTGGGCTTTGTGGATTCACTTTTCACTGACGTTGGTGAACTTCTCCAGAACTTGCGGGAAAGACGTTTGCACATCCGCGGAAATTTATAAGCGCCACGTCTGCCCGCCCGGTTTCGTTCCGCCCACAACCTCCTTTAAACCGTACAAGGAGCATAAGCGGCGAAGGGTTAGTACGGTTTCTTTTTTTTTTTCTTTTTTTTCTGTTTCCATGCTCCTATGGTTCTTTACTTACTCTTACTCAGGATTTCGAAATTGATCCTCACCGCATTCTAGAGCCCACCAGCTTAGAGTTTGCCGCTTTGACCGCAGCATCTTCGGTTTCGTCACTTACTTCCCATCCTGAAACGCAATTTTACAACCCACACCCGGGCTACTCAATGGACCCAGCATCCGTACCTTATGACCCGACTAACCCCCCCGCCGGCGAGGTGCATCCCACATACCGTCCGACCACGTCATTCCTTCCGAAGTCGCTGGAGCAACCGGGGACGGCAACGGCACCTGCACCTTCTCAACCAATGTACGACCTTGACGCGGCAGGGCATCACACCCAGGCGACCTACGCTCCGGGATCCACTTCCTCATCTTCGGTATCGTCTTCATCATCCGTTTCTTCTGAAGATGCGGCTACGCCAAAGCTCGAAGCCGAATCGGATCAGCCATCTTCGCAGACTGGTTCAAACGCGGCGGCAAGCGCAGTCTTGCCCTCCTACATCACCACCACGCCCGTAGCGCCCACCGCCCAGAACAGCAGTTACAGCGCAGCGGGGACAGCGGGATCTTTCGATGCCTCCACTACCTCCCCCACCCCGCCTCAGTCGGGCGCCGCTGCGCCTGTGCTCGCCACGGCAGAAGCATCGACGGGTGGGGCGGCAGCCGCGAACGGTACGCTGCCGTCGCCATCGCTGACGGACGATCCAACAAGCAGCGCCGTTGTCGCGGCAGTCAGGAGAGACAGGGGCGCTGGAGTACGGGGAGATGTCCTGGATGGTGGTGAGGTGATACGAAGTACGCAGAGCGTGGCGTCAGGCGATGGCTCCAACGCCGCCGCTGTTTGCCAAACAGAGTCTCCTGCTGTGGTGTCCACTGCGCCAGGAGGAGCCGGAATCCTCGTGGGCTGAAACGGCTGCGTCGGTTGCAACATCGAAAAAACGGTTTGGACGGGCGTTCGAGATTCTTGATTGTTTTGCCCGCTATTCTTTTTCTGCTCCCCTCTTTAAACCCACCGTATTTGTTTTTTTTCCTGGGTCACTCTTTGCCCTTTCCTTTGTTCGCCTGTTTATTTGTCTTTCAAACGTCCACCTTCCGGTAAAATTCCCTCGCGATGGAACGTGCCGATGGAACGTGCCGGGTCCGACTTGAAGGAAGCACCCGCCCACTCCCTCTTTGATGTTCAGAGGCTGACGAGATTTTTTTTTTCTTTCTCCTTTTTCCGTGTCTCTTTCTTTTTCACTTGCTTCGGCCGCTCCCCTTTGCAACCCACCGAAACAGAGCTGAGTATTTTAGACTGTCGCCTCTCGCCTTGTTCTTGCTCTTTACTTTCATTCCTACTAATCGCGACCCAGCTGGAAAACCCGTTTGGGTTTGGCGCTCTGGGAGGGGGTTGATGTGGGGTGTGGGGGAGGAGGGGTTGCGGGGGGAGCTTCTTTCCCAATTACAAAGAAAAACGAGAAAAATAGCGCGAGCGACCAGCTTCCGACAGACCATGACGGCGGCAAAATAAAGCCAGCTGCCGACCCAGAAAGAAACGAAAGGAACCAAAAAAAAAAAAAAAAAAAAAACGAAAGGAAAACAACCTGCACTCGCTCCCTCTCTGCCGCGATTCCCGCTACGCCGCCCTTCTCCCGCATCGACCTCGTCGCGGCCCACCTCGCCCCTGCCGCAACAACCTCCGCAACAACGGGCAACAGTACCAGCATCACCAACCGTCGCACCGCCACCACCGCCGCCACCTCGTCCCCCTCCAACGCAATGGCCCCCGTACCTCCGCCTCAGGCCCACCACAAGGTTGTCGTGATCGGCTCCGGCCCCGCCGGCCACACGGCCGCAATCTACCTCGCCCGCGCGAACCTGAACCCCGTCATGTACGAGGGATTCCTGGCCGCGGGTATCGCCGCGGGTGGCCAGCTTACCACTACTACGGACGTGGAAAACTGTGCGTATTCCTTCCGAAATCATGGGGCTCAGCTTGCTCGTTGCGATCGTGCACACTGCTGACTCACTGGCCGTCAACAATCCCCCTATTCTCTTTTAGTCCCCGGCTTCCCTGCAGGAATCGGTGGATCTGAGCTGATGGAACTGGTGAGATTCTTTCTTTCACAGCAGATCGATCTTGGTATTGACTCTTAAACGGCCGCACAACTCAGATGAAGAAGCAGTCGGAGAAGTTTGGAACGACCGTTGTGACCGAGACCATCTCGAAAGTTGACTTCAAGTCGCGTCCGTTCAAGGTCTGGAGGGAAGGCGCGGAAGACGAAGAGGTAGGTGTGTGTGGGGATTGCTTGGTTGCGATCGCGATCGGATTTTGGGTTGGGGTCTTCTCACATCTGACAAATACCACCGTCCCCGACTTGTACACAACAGCAAGCTATCCTCGCCGACTCGATCGTGATTGCGACCGGCGCCACCGCCAAGCGCATGTTCATCAAGGGCGAAGACACCTTCTGGCAGTCCGGCATCTCGGCGTGCGCCGTGTGCGACGGCGCGGTCCCAATCTTCCGCAACAAGCCCCTCGCGGTCGTCGGCGGCGGCGACTCGGCCTCCGAAGAAGCCACCTTCCTAACAAAATACGCCTCCAAAGTGTACGTCCTGGTCCGCCGTGACAAGCTCCGCGCGTCCAAAGTCATGGGCGACCGCCTTCTCAAGCACCCCAAGATCGAGGTGCTGTGGAACACGGTGCCCGTCGAGGCCAAGGGCGACCGGGTGCTGAAACAGCTGGTCGTCAAGAACACGGTCACTGGCGAGGAGTCGGCGCTCGACGTGAACGGGCTGTTTTACGCCATCGGGCACAAGCCGAACACGGACGTGTTTGTCGGGCAGGTCGAGCTGCATGATACCGGGTATATCAAGACGTTCCCGCACGACGGCGTGCCGAGCACGTACACGAGCGTCGAGGGCGTGTTTGCGTGCGGTGATGTGCAGGACCATACTTACCGGCAGGCTATTACCGCTGCCGGGTCAGGCTGCATGGCGGCACTGGACTGCGAGAGGTGGCTCGAGGGGCAGGAGCTTTGACGGAGGCAGATATTATTGAAATTATGAGGTCGCTTTTTGGCTGGACCCTTTTTTTAAGCGCTCACTGTTTCTTGCCAGTTTCCCGATTGTCGTCCCTCTCCATCGCTTCTTACCTCTTCAATTCATTGGCACTCTCGGCATTTCTTTATTCCTTGAGGGGAATGCAGGTCTTGTCAATGGCCAAAAGCGAACCAAATAAAAAGATTTGTATCTAGAATAGGTACAAGCAGCTTTCCTCCTGATGCTGGGACCATATCATCCTCCCTCCTCCAGGCCCCCATTTCGTCAATCAGTTCCCTCAACGCATCCCGGACGAAGAGGGCTGAGCCGCTGGACACGGAGCTCCTACGCAGTGTTCCGCCTAGTCATAATCGCGGTGAAAGAAGTCAATCAGTTTTTTTTTTTGTCGTACCCTTGGACTCGGGCATACGCGGGGATTTTTCCGCTTTGGACAATTTTTACGTCGCAGCCATTAGAAACTATCGCGATCAGAGAATCGCTCCTATTTAGCCCATCTGAAACAGCAACGACAGCCGCCATCGCCTTCACGGCATCATGCATGGTCTCTTTCGTCATCGTAGCGGTCGTGAGTCAATTCTGCGTTCTATTCTGCGTCGCAGTATATTCATACCTCGAAGGCACCTTTTTCTACATGGGTGCGTTCGGGACCGGTGCAAACTTTTTGTGCTACCAGTTCTCCGTGCTTGTTGTCTTGATGACCTGCTCGGCGACGATTCAAAGTCTGAGAGTGGCCACGCTGCAGAGATGGTGGCCTGGATCGGAGGCGAGCTTGCCGGCCCATCGTGCGGAGGTCAGGAACCAACAGGGGCTTGGAAGACGTAACTCGGTTGTTCCCGACCGCATTGCACTCTCTCTGCCTCGACGCTGCCTCCCGTGCATCGACTGGACTCTCCTCGAGCCGGGAACGATGGGTCTTACATTTATTCAGATCCTCTCGTGGTGGGGACTGTCGTTTTCGCTCAGCGCTTTCTTCACGATTTTTGTGACGGGTTCCGTGCCAACATACTGCGACGATGCGATCTCGATGGCCACGGCCACTTTCCTTGGCGGAGTATTGGCGTTGTTTGTCCTGGCCGTCAAACCATCGAATACGATATGGAGGAGAGCGATGGTGGCGCTGTGGATATCGTTCACAAACATGTGTGCCATCCAGGTGAGAAATCCATATGTATGGGCATCTCGCTACGATTTGCTGATTTTTTAAGAGCAGATAGGCCATCTTGCTATTGGATTCAGTCAATTTTTGACGTTGTTTGATCGGAATGGGCTGACTGGATCACTACTACTCAATTTCACTCTTGAGACAACCAGTCTACTTTTCTGCTTTTATCTCCCGGACGTTGACCGTCTTAGGCTCATCCTCCAACGCAGCCTGGCGCCAACGGCGATGAAGATTCCGCTGCTCGTGGACTCAAGTCTGATCACCGACTACCCACTCTTGACCGCAACTCGGTCGGTCCCCGGCGATTCCCAGCCTCGGCTTGAAAGCAGTCGAGAGCTGTCCGTTGCGTCGTCGTCCTTGTTCAGCTTCGGACTCTGTGTCCGGATGGTCTGCTGTACGACGTCCCGCGCGAGCCTCCTTCTTATTGCTGACTTTAATGTGTTTGCGCTTACCGCAGCTGTCGGTTTGTCCTGTCAGTGGGCCTTGGCTGCAGGTTTACTGTCCTCAGTTGTCAGAAGGCCGGGAACAAGACCTGCGATTGTACCGCTGCCGCCGTTCGAGAAGCTGGTTGGGCTAACTGGGCGCTCCGCGAAAGCTTCTGTCACCTCGGAACTCCAAGGTTTGCCCACTTACGGCGCAACGTCTCAGAGTCGACTTTCAACTCTCAGCGGAATCCCACCCAATCAAAAGTGCTTTTCACTTGCCTCTCTTTCAAGCACGCCGGCGTGCTCAAGTCTATCGAACCCACCTTTTACACCGGTGACCCGCCTAAGTCTCCTCGCCGTCAGCCACAAGACGTCCGTCATCACAGCGACCGCCTCGACATTCCTAGCAGCACTGATCGTGGCCCTATTCGTTCTCCCAGCTGCGGATCCGCTACTCACAGAACAATTCCCTCAGCGCATGACCGAGAGAGGATGGACAGCGGACGTTATCGCAGCGGCGATCGTTGATTCGCGGGTTTTGGTTCGCGGTGCCTTTATGGTGGTCGCGGAGTTCGTCGCGTCGCTTGCGATAGCTGTTGGGATCGGCCATAGGGCTGGTCTTCACTACGGAGAAGCGGTCGACTGTGCGCGCTCAGGGGTGTGGACATTATTTGAGCCGCTGGTTAGCGTTGCGGATGCTGCGGTTACGGCGTTCAATGCTTTGTTCATAACTGGGGCTGTGATTGCCGGAATAGACCGTGTGTTATAAGCTGAATTGTTGGAGTGCTTGGAAACGGAACGGCGGGAACGGCAAAATTCAAAACACCAAAGCCGGCTTCGACCGGCACGTCCTCACACCCGCTCCGCCTCAGCGGGTTGCACCCGACGATGACACGAGAATCCTCGATCGAGATCGCTGAGCTGCATTTCCGCACATTCCAAAGCGGTTCCTCCGCGCTGGATGTCGGCGGCGCGGGCGGCGATCTTCACGGCGATCTGGGCGGCTACCCCGACGAAGATGGCCCAGCACCTCCACACCCCCACCACGCCATCGACCTCCACGCGAGTGTCGACACGAACGACGAGCCCGTCTCTCCCCAGACCGGATCCCGCGCAAAACTCTTCCGTTTCTTTGGCGAGACGAGCGTGCCGCACTTTTCTGGTTCCGGCAACCGCGAAAAGCTAGCGTTCGATTTACGATGTCAAGCCAACATCTCTACCGGCCCCAGCGGGTGGTCCGGCGGTCGCGATCGCCTGGGCACCTGCTTTCACTGCTGATATGTACTCGACAGCATCGGGCTCGACGAAGGACCCGGCTGACGATTTCAGAGTGCAGCCGCGACGCTGGCGTGTGCGATCTGCACCCACGTTTGATGGAGAAGCGAAAGGCCAAACCCATGTGGCTCCTCCGTTACGTCAGCAATCTGCTACTTCTTGGCGTTCCTACTCACTGAAGGGTCGGCGGAAATGCTCGTAAGTTAACATGCTTCAGGTTTCATGGAGCCGCTTTCTTTCTACTCTGATTTTCTCACTCACATTCGCCACTCAATTCAAATAGCCCTTTGCGCTCGACATCAAAGAATTCGCTGAAACGGGATTCGCCAGCTCCCGCGATGCCGTTCACGCTGCCAAAACCATTTTGCAAACCTACCTCGACCCTAACGCGGTACTGTTTCTCTCGGAAATGTCTTCGCAAGCCAGAGTCTCCAACTCCGAATCGCTCGACCAGCCCTTTGACGATTCTGCAGTGCTCGGCCAATTCTTTGCTGCTGCAATGACGGATGCAGATGAGTTTTTGCGTGCCGGGTTCGCTCGCTTTGCGGATTCGGACCTTGAAGGACCGATGCAAAGGGACCACCCTTGCTCGCCGTCGGTGTCTTTCTCAAACAAAAAGTTTGGCACCATGGCGTCGCCGTGGACGAGCACAAGGTCGTTCCAGAAGGGCGGGTCGGTCCAGATCTTGTCGGAGGCGGGGGTGTCGGCGACAGTACGAATTTCAGCGAGCAAGCGGCGCGTCCTCGCCCTCCTCCTTTTCCTCGTCAGTGAGCGCAGCGAGACGACGAGCGATGCGCGGAGAATAGAAAGTGTCGAGCGACGTGCGAAGCCAGCCTCTTGATCTGGCGTCGAAAACGCTCTGTACAGGGGGGCGACGGTTCGGCGGCATCCTTGCCGCATCGCATCGGCGCGACGATGGGCTTCCAGCCGTCGTGGATCCGCCGCAGGGTCCGTCCGATCGCCGCCGCGAGGGGCGACGCGGTCCTCCCTGGAGACGTCCTCGCGCTTCCACAAGCGGGCTCCGTTGATCCCGGGCAGCCGCGAGAGCACATGGGCGGAGCGCTTTCTGCCGCGTTCCTTGTCGTCGTTGGCGCCCTCGCACGGGACGACCGCAACGTGCTCCGGCGTGTTGAGGTGCTTCCCGTCAAGGCCCGCGAGTGCCTGGAGTACTAGCCTCTCCCGGTGGAGCGCGCCGGCTGCGTAGACGTTTTTGGGCGCATTGATGGCGTCCTCCCCCTTCTGGGTGGTGACGAGGTGCACCATCGAGTTCATGCCCGTGTCGTCGTGGACGATCGTCGTGGTGGGTCCGAGAATTACATGGCCCCATTTTGGAACCCCACATAAAAACATTGGTCTTACAACAGTTTTCGTCCAATAAATAAATTGGTCCAGCCCTTCGAAAACTGGTTTCCCTGCGCCTCCCTTCCTAGCTTCTTTCGTCTTCGTCTTGAGCGGAGCCGCGACTTTCGGCCTCTTCTTCTCAGGTTTGCTTCGCCCGTCAGATTCGTCTCCTGGCAGTGGAGCCTGATCCTCGGAAGATCGCTTAGGAACAGGGACTGTTGAGTCGGAATTCGGGCGTTTCGCCGTGGCAGATGAAAAAGTGGATTCAGAGCTGATCGCAGCTGAGGTGTCATAGTCGTCTCCTGACGCGTCCGAATCTTCATCGTCCTCGTCGTTATCACTCCCGTCCTAACCACCTAGATCGGATCCACCTGACTTCCTGAGTCATCTTCGTCGTCCTCATCATCATCCTCCTCCTCGTCCTCACTTTCGTCGTCCTCCACACTTTCCTCCTCACCACCTCCGCTGTCCTCAACATCACTATCTCCATCCCGGCCATGCGCGACGAGTGCCGGCACCCTCCAGCACCGCACCTGCGCGTCATGGCTGCACCCCATCAACCACCCAACCCCCTCCCCATCCTCGACGCCGACCAACTGCTCGATGCCGTCGTCGCCCGTCGGGACGACCGTATCGATACGGTTCGGCAGGACGTGGACGATGCGGATGGCGCCGTCGCCGCAGCCCGCCGCGACGTTGTTCTCGTCGATGCGGACGAGCGCGTCGACGGACGTCGCTTTCGCCGTGGAGCCGTACACGAAGCGCGGCGGCATGCGGTCGGTGGTGTCGCCCCAGTTGCCGGCGGTGTAGAGGGAGATGAGGCCGCCGGACGTGCCGACGATGGCCTTTTTCGAGTGCTGTTGCATGGTGGGCGAAGGGGCGGTGATGTGAAGCGTGCGGTTGTCAACGTCTGCGCTGTGCGGCGGTGGAAAAGCCTACTCACCCTTACGAACTGGACGCAGGAGAGCTCGTCGTCTTCGGGGTCGGACACCTGCACCGGTTTGCTCTTCCGAATTGTCAAAGGACCGCCAGGGTGCCGTCGGAGCTTGTGGCCAGCAGCGTGTTGGAATCGCTCGGCGATTGCGCAAAGGCGGAAATGTACTCGGTTTGGGCGCGTAATGCTGGGCCAGCTTCCGCTGCCGGGTATCCCAAACCTAAGACGAGAGGACGAGCGGTTTGGCTCAGTGAGCTGATCATCCTGCGTTGAAGGAAACACGTACATTTACAACGCCGGCTTCATCGCCTGTAACGACAACATTGGAATCGACGGCAAGAACAGTATTAATGGCCCCCCTGAACGAAAACTCACACTTCGTTGGACTATTGGGGGCTGAGTGAGTCTTCTCACTTGTGCGCGTCTTTCTTCTTCAAGATGATGGCGG
>JAIVFJ010000330.1:0-63787 GCA_025765615.1 Zopfochytrium polystomum | reverse complement strand
TGTATATAAAGTAAAATTTAATTACATACAGTCGAGAAGTTGTGACATTTGTGGGAGTTGTGGGAGTTGTGGGTCAGATTGTTGTTGATCCCTTTTGCAATAATAACGCCTTAAAGCCTTTTCACGCATTTTTTCAGGATGCTTGATAGGGTAAAGAATATTGCTGACATTTTGGGATTTTCATTTTTAGGTTGCACGTTATCAGCCTCACGTCTTTGTTTTTTTTTCAGGGAAAGACCAGGTACGCATTGCTTTCGCTCGCTTCTCCGCACTGCGCTTGCGGTTCGGTGTCCGAAAATTTCTTTATTGCGTGTACATTTCAGAAAACAGCCCAGACAGGATTACTTCCCTTTCTTGCTCTTCGACGTGCTTGCCTTCCTGCCTTCTCTTCCTTTTCCCTCTCCTGCAGCTTCTTGTTGTAGGCATCATTCAATTGTTTCTGTTTTTCGCGCTTGAAGGACGGAGAGAGAGGGGAAAGACAATAATGCATCCAGAACAAACAGGCTTGGTCAGCTTTGTGTGGAGCGAGTCTCCATGGCGCCAGTCGATAAGCGAAAACAAAAAAAAAAAAAATTGAATTAACTCACCCTTTTCTGGAACTCCCATCCTGGGTTATAGCCTGTGACATGAGACGGTGGGGGTAAGGTGTTTTCATAGATGTTCAGGCTATCGCCCCACGCTTCACTGCAAAAAGGAAGAACCTACCGTTTTTGCCGTGCAAGTAATCGCCTGTGACAACAGAATGGCCCAGCGAAGAAAATGAAAACACTCAGTCAGTTGGAGCAGTGATGCGGGAAAGCGAGCGAAAAAGCGCAGCAGGGTGGGCACGAGATTTCGGGAAAGGTCGGTGAGGTTGGACGCAGAAGACTCACCGTAGCTGTCCCTTTCATCGATAGCTTGGACGTGAACGGCAACGGGGGCTGCGTTGGCAGCAACGACGGAGAGGAGGACGAAGGCGACAGCGATCGGGAAGTAGGTTTTTATGTTTGCTGTGGTACGCCTCTACTTGATTTTCTTTTGATTTTGCGGGTGGTATTGGACGGTGCTCGAGAGCCGAGGGAGGATGGGAACTGCAGGGAAGCGGGAGCCGGGGCGACTTATTTAAAGATGTCAAAAATGGTGCTGAGCCCGCCCAATATTCAATAATACATACAATAGAATAACGCCAAGGTGAAAGGGAATGATAAGAAAAAAATGCGAAAACCCGCCTGAGCGGGCGGAGAACGCGCGATAATCCGCGAGCGGAAGCAACAAGCGAAAAATTGTCCAACAAACTGAAGCGCCGAGTGCCCCCAAACGAAAGACTGACGCTGACGCGGAAAAGAAAACCGACAGACACACTGACACGGCGAAGTTCCGCTCCAGCCCCACACGCTGCTTCCACCCAGTCGTGTCCCGCCGCCGCGTCAGCGCGTGAATCCACCCGTCTCCGGAGTTTCTCGACGGCCCTCCAAATCGCCAACGCAAATCAAATCCAATCATGAAACCACAACAACCGCTGACAAGGACGCTCGCGCAGCTGGGCAGGTGCCACAAGCGGCCTACCCGCCTGCTAGAGAAGCCCAAATTCAAGCTTCCAAGGCGGCAACTGCGAGGGCCTCCGCCCAGCGTGCTCACTGCACCTGGCGCGGAGAGCCGACACACCCAAACCAGCAGGAACTGCCTACTGGCCTATGGACTGGAAGGGGAGGTCTTGGGAAGAAAACAGAGTGGACTGCAAAGCAAGTCTGGCAGCAACCCCTCCATCACGTGAGCGAGGGGGGCACTGCACCGAAGGATGGGTGCTACTCCACCTTCCTCTGTGCGGGCGATGCGGGCTCGCTGAACGACCCCTAATCTTACCGCGACATCCAACGCCCCCGAGGGCCTAGGCGCCGCGGCGTCGCCTCAACTGGCGTGTGCAAACAGAGAGCGAAGCTGAGGAAAAATGGCATTTTTGCATTTTTTGTTTGGTTTTTCACCAAGATGCCCCGACTGAGCGGAAGCAAGCTTTGACAAGCACCGTGAGCAACTGACGCAGATCTACTGTAACCCTCTCTCCACGTTCCCGACACGAAAGATGAGCTAGTTCTCGTACGTCCTTTATCGTGAGCAAGGATGATTGATCGTACTCTCAGTGCTGGTTGCTGATCCAGAGATCGACAAGGGTAATGGCAAATGAGTTGTTGTCGGCGATATGTCGTTGTTGCTGTAATGATATCAATCTGGTAGACCTTTCTGCGAAGTGCATTTAACAACACAAATATCGATTTGCATCCCTCTGTTATGCATGCAACAGTTGCACTATCCGGGTTTAGTGCTCTGAGCACGGGCAGGTCGTTTTCAATTTACTTTTAGCGACACAAACGAGGGAAGCGGCATAGTGTTTCTGGACCGCCGGCGAAGGAGTGCGGAAGCTCTCGTTATCAACATGATAACCATCAAGAAGACAGTTTTCTACTTGGTTCAACCGAGTTTCAAGTAAGTTGCATGGTGCGTGCAACGGGATCCAGCGAAAGCGCCAAATTATTGTTTGAATTATTGGTTGTTTCGGGGGGGATTGTAGCGTGAAAAGGGTGTGGTAGTGTGCCGTCATCTGTTCTTTCGCACACCGAAAATGGCATTTCCTCCCAGCTCCGCGTCCGTTTGGGCGCCGGCACGTGCACATTTCATTTTTGTGATTTAATAAATAATCCTTCAGGCTGCTTTGTTTCTCAGAATTTTGGACAGTCATTCATGCAACATGCATGCTCATTGAGAGAGAGAGACAGAGAGCGACGGAGAGAGACAGAGACAGAAGACAGGAAGAATGAAGACAGACATGCCCACGAAACCAAAAGAAGAAAAAACACTTCCGCCAATCACTCAACTCCCCGCCCAAGTGAGTGCCGCTGAAAAAAGGATCTCATCGTTAAACCCCTTCCCCCTGTTAGCGTTGAACAATCGCTACCAATGGCGGCAACGGCGACGACGACGGCGACGGGCGGCACCGACGGTCCGCGCTACACGTCGACAGCCTGGCTAGACTCGCGCATCCAGGCCTACCCCGCCGATCCCGCCGCCGCCCCGCCGTCCTACGACGCCGCCTTTGTCTTGGACGTGTACATTGCCCACTCGGTCGTTGTGCCGTTTGTGATTCGTGCGTAAACTGGTGGTGTTTCGGTGGCTTGAGGGAGTGGGGTGGGGGTGGCGGCGCTGCGATTCTGATCGATAACACTTCTTCGTGGTTGACTGGACCCATCCTGGCTCACTGTCGAATCAACGATCTCAGTGTTTGGGGCCTGCGTCTTTCGCCGTCGCTACAAAGTGAAAAGAATGCTGCCGTTCCAACGGGTCGACGGCAAACTGGTGCCGCTGGCCATCGAATCGTGGATAACCTTTACCCTCGTTTTCTTGCTATGTGGGTCCACCAAAGAGCTCTTTCTGTTTTTCAGCACGCGTCTCAGCCATTCAGCCACACACCCACTCATTAACCCCAACCTTCACCTTGCGTTAACCTTAACCAGTGCGATGGCTGCACACCACCTTGATCCTCCTGAACGCCTTCCCGTCCTTTGCGCTGCGAGAGTTCTCGAACGATTTTGGGTGGGTCTTCTTCCACATCGCGGTCCTGCTCTTCGTCTTCGCGCTTCTGCACGCGACGCCCATCCTCTCGTCCATCCAGGACGACAGATACCCCCTCCTTCGCGCCGTCAGCCGCTTTCAAACCCGGTACCCGGTTCTCTTCCACGCGCTGTACTTCTGTAAGTCGATCCAAACACATCCGCCACATCGGTTGTCCCAACTCTCACACACCGGCCACCCTTGCCACCCCCACAAACGCAAACCTTGTCTCCCCAAACCCAAACCTACACGTAAAACAATATCAAACGAAAAAAAAAAAAAGCAAACATCGTCCTCTCCTTCGTCCCCACCGCCGTTGCAACCGCAACGGGCGCCGCAGCCGATCGAGGGGACATTGCCGCCGCCGTCGCCTGCCTCCGCGCTCACTACCTGGTCTGGGTCGCGGAGATCGTCGAGCTCATGGCGTACTTTGTCGCCTGCGGCCTCATGCTGAGCATGCACATCGCCGACCGCGTCCACGCCGCGCGGATCTCAGGGTTGGACGGCCCGTCGGTGAGGGAGATCACGGCGTCGATGCAGTCGGTGAGTTGGAGTGCGAGGGGTGGAGGGAAAGAGTGGCGGGTTTGTGCAAACGATTGGATTCTGAAAGGGGAAAAGGGGGCTGTCGGTCGCGGAGCGCGTCGTCGTTCTAATCACACTGATCCAACAGATGCAAACCATGATCGTATTGGAGAATTCGCTGGCGTTTTTCTTCATCGTCATTCTTGCTGGCTACAGCTTTTGTAAGTGGGCTGGCGTCCGATTGTCGAAACGGAGTGCATCATCCATCGCGACGACTCAACTAATCTCCTCATCTGCAGTCCGCGTCAGCATCCATTCCACCCCGCTCATGCAGTACTCGTTCACAGCGGGCTACATTTTTTCTCTTCCCACCGGAATATTCGTTTCCTATGCGGCGATCCTAAGAGGGTTAGTGAAGACCCCGGACCCCTTTATTTCCAAACACCTTGCCTTCACCCCTGGTTTTTGTCCGACAAAACCCCACGTTCAGTAATCCGCCTTCTCTTTGCCCCGACAAAAAAGGTCATACGCTGTAGGAAAGGCCCGCGAGCCCACCGCCTTCGGCACATCCCTACCACTTGGCTCTCCGCTGTCGTACGACTCGGACATCCCTCTGGCGCAATCGGTGCAAACGACACCCGTTCTCCTCTCACCCGTGAACGGCCGCCAAAGCGCCGTCAGCACGGCGAGCAGCAGCGTCAGCTTTGGTGGGACGGAAGCTGGGGCGGGAATGGTGAGAAGCGTGTAGAGTACTCTTTGTGAAAGACTTGCTTGAGTTTTTTTTTTTTTTTTTTTTTTTGTTTTTGTAAAGGAGCGGGAAAATTTATTTCGGGCTCATTTTGAATTTTTGTGTGACTGTTGTTTGTTACTCTGTGCGGATAAATAACAATGGACTTTTTGCGGCACCCTGAACGATTGGCAAAGTTGGGCTACGGCTGCGCACCAAAGTCGGACGTACGAGGAATAGGCGCAGGATGAGCGAATGGAAAACTGCGGGCTCTCGAAGGGCACTAGTAGTCAAATACATTAGAGAATTTTGATGCGACGTCTGTGGCTCATTCTCCTGATTATAGGAATTTTACATGAAAATTTTGGAAATGAACTGCCTGTCAATTTTCACTCTTCCTAATCTGATTTACGCACTTTGAACACTGCAAACCAGTAGTACTGGTAAACAGCCGAAACAAATCACCACATACATAGCCTTGATATAATGAAATGGACTGTGGCATTTTCCAGCAGCTCCCGACGTTGGAGAGGCCATTCACAGCAAAACTTGCAAACTTATCGCTTATTGGTTCAAAAAACTTCTGATCACACGAACCTTGCGAGTTATTCACCAAAATGCTTCACAAGCGCCTGGACGGCAGCTGATCAGTACAAACACAGCCCATTAGTGCTAACGAAGCCTGACTGACAACCAGACTTGCAGAAATCAGTTCGGTGTATGCCTCAAAACAGCAGGTGGTAAGCACCTCCAACTTGGTATGGACGCAGTTTCGAAATGGGCAGATCTTTTGGTATGTTCAACTATCTTTATATCATCGCCTGGTAACCCTAACCACCGCCCAGAAAATTCAGATCGATGACATGAAAAAGCAATTGCCTGAAGCTGCTTTTGCCACTGAAGACGATCTTGTGAACAGGAATTGCTCAGTTACATACAGAATCCCACCAGCGCACAAAATGTTCGACTTGGCGAGAGCCAAGTACCCCAGCTACCGCCATGTTGAAGAGCCATCTGAAATACCGCCTCAGCACCAAAGTCTAAATTCGATCCCAGCAAACACTCGGGTCCAGGTGCTGAATCACGGCCATCACCAGTTTGGGCAGACGTTGCCTATCCAGATCGCGATCTACACTTCGCCACCTGGGACATGTTCAAACAGTAACGCATCAACCCAATGCCGGCGACGTCGAGATTCCATCGGCAGCGACCCAGACACAAGGACTCAGCGGCGCCGAGCCCGCCACCAATCACCTCCATCTGATATCAGTTTTGCTTCATCAGCGAGAGGGGAGGATCGCTCCATAGAATCATTTATTGAATGGATAAGAGCAAATGGAAAGGAAAACCCTAATGCCCAAAGGACGCAGGAGAAATTCGAGGAACTGGGTGTGGATCGCACAAACTTCAGCGATCTTGCGAGGCGCGACTTCGCCGCCATTGGATTCAAGCGTGGGGAGATTGTCAATTTGGAACGATGGTTCGCTCGTTTTGCGAGAGAGGAGAGGGCGCAGAAATAAAGAGACTCAGTAGCCGCAGTTTCTGATGCATCGACGAGCAACTTGGGTGGTCGCAACTTTGCACACAACGTCCTTTAGACCGAAGTACGGATCACCCAGCCACTCCGACCTGATCCCTCGCAGATTGGCCTTTATAAGGCCGAAAATAAGCTCACACGGCATGAGATCTGGGCTGTACGGCGGGAGAAAGAGCACCTGAAACCCTGGAAATGGGAATTAGACAGACGGAAGGCGTTCCAGTTGGACCTGGGATCGTACCACGTTCTTCCATGGATGAAATGAAGTCTGCGTTGTGGTGAATTCTGCAATTATCAAGTACGAGCACGGAGAGCGGCTCAGGAAATGGGGCCATATGTGGAACCTACCAACAGGGGAAAGTTTAAACAACTCAAGGACCCAACCTTTTCGAAAGAATAATCTCACTCACCACCTGCTGTTCAATCATATTTGTGAAGGACTCCACACAGTAACTTCCCTTGACTATTCCAACTGAAAGAAGACCGAAATACGACACCGCTGGTAGGATCGAATAGCGATCACCTCTTACAAAGATCTGCTCTGCTTCTGGTGGTGAGCCCTTCTCGTGCCAACCCTGCCGTCTGAGAAACGTGCGCTCATCCTTCGAGCTCTCGTCCATGAAGATCAGCTGTTCCACCTTATAATGTTTTGCAACCATGTACACAAAAGCTGCTCGTCGCTGTTCGTCTCTTTTGCAATCTTTTTGATGATTCGACGAGAGAGTCCAAATCGCCTCAGACATCTGCTGATAGATGCTGGACTCAAGAGGACCCGTTGCCGAACAAAGAGGTTGATCTGCATTTCATTTAGGTACAGCGAAGGATCTCCACCGAGTAGATGGATGAGAACTGCAACGTCGGCTGTTGTTGCTTTTCGTTTTCGACCCCTCAACTGGTGCATATTCTTTGGGAGAGTCACTGATCGATATTTTCGACGCAATGCAAGAACGCGGTAGAGGGTTGCGCGTGATATGTATCCTCGAAGTAGATGGCAGATTTGGTTGTTCGTGAAGCCGTGTCCATGAAGGTTAACTGCGAGCTCCTTTATCTGTTTATCGATCTTTCGAAAGACCATCCCTGCTGGATCCGCACCTTGTCAAACTCTTTTTTTGCCACCCCAAAACTTTTTTTCCAATCCACCAAATCTTTTTTTTTGGCCCCAAAATCTCAAGGTATATGAAATCCGCAGTAAGCAGTCTTTGCCCCCAAAAAAGGATTTTTTTGTCAATAGAGAGTTTCCGCCACTGCACATTTCCAAATTTTTTTTGCACAGTGACGGTTCACTGTGCTGAACCACTTTTTCACCGTGGAATTTCAAAGTCGTGGACGACCCCAAATGGCTCCAGCCCAGCCGCAACCCGCAGTTCGCGCCGGTCGACTCTCTTTGGCCGTTGTGAACAGTGGATGAAGGACAGGGTCTGTGGATGTGGGGTTGCTGACACAGGCACACCGTCCAGAACAGAGCCAGTGGCGTCATAAATATTATTTACATTGCACACATGTACTAATTGCAGTTTGAAACACCCTTATCGGAACCAACACACTCGTTCTTTGCAAACCGCTAAGCTGTGATTGGCGGGATAAGCGTGGGTCGCAGGGTGGAGTCGGGGTGCCACCCACTGCCACCCAACCGTGCCACCCAATGCACTGTTGCTTCTCAGCATTTCATCCGCGGGGGGAGGGTGGATGCAGAAAAGAGATGCGACAGAGAGAGAGAGAGAGAGAGAGAGAGAGAGAGAGAGAGAGAGAGAGAGAGAGAGAGAGAGAGAGAGAGAGAGAGAGAGAGAGAGAGAGAGAGAGAGAGAGAGAGAACAGGTCCTCACCCACCCTATCATATCGATCATCCTTAAATACCACAGTTTCCCACCAACACTTCTCGCTTTCCCCACTCGCCTGCCCAAAGCAATGCTCGGAGCATTCAACAACTCGTCGTCGCTCGCCCCGCCACGTTCACCCTCGCGAGCATCCAACTCATCCCAATCCTCCGCTCACTCCACAAGCTCCGTCTACTCGGTCCACGCACCGTCCGCCTCCAACAAAGCCATGACCGAAGCAAAACGCGCCTCAATCCTGTCTTCAAGCACCCCAGCTGTCACCGACATCGACGTCAGCAGCACGGGCCCCCGCATGCACCACGGCTTCCAGCAGTCCCCCCGCCGACCTCTCCGCCTCCGTCGCCGCCATCAAGTCCGCGTCCCCGGACGCGCCGGCCTTCATCGACCCGCGCACGGCCGGGCCGCGGCTCTCGCCGCACCCGCACTTGGACACGGACCGCGCCTCCCTCCGCCCGCCGCGCTCCCCGTCGCGCACCTCGATCGCTTCGGCGTCCTCCTCGCGCTCCGCGCGGTCGACGCGGTCCGTCAGCTCTGTCTACTCCGTGCACGCCCCGTCGGCCTCGACGCAGGCGCTCGCGGCCGCGAAGCGCGCGTCGGTGCTGGCGGCGGAGGCGGCTGAGATCGACGTCGCCAAGACGGGGCCGAGGATGCAGCACGGGTTTCAGCACTCGCTGGAGGACCTCGCGAGGCGCGTTGCCGCGGCGAAGATTGAGGGCGGCGGGGACGTGACGTTCGTCGACCCCAAGACGGCTGGGCCGCGGTTCAAGGCGCCTGCTCCGGCGGTCGTCGCGCCGACGTCGGTGGAGATTCTCGTGTCATCGGCCGATGCGTGATTCGGTTTTGCGTCAGGCATCACTCGTGTTGAATACCGCGAAACAGTCTTTGTGTTGTCCGGTTCATATCCTATGGATTATTACCCTCTTAGTTTCAACTTACAACCTCATGGTTACGCAGTATTATCGCCAATAAATATCAGTTGTCTGGCATTCATTTGTGGTTGATTGAAAAAAGAAGAGCTTCTCCGTCAGCGTTTGCTTCAATTCTCTCAATTCTCTCTTCGAACGGAACGAGTTCCAGAAAAAAAAAGTAAAAAAACAAAAAAAGTCTGCATGATACAACGTTGTCAAACAAGCTTCCACTCCTTCCACCACCTCTCTGAGTCGTAGTCATCTCGGAACCTCGTCTCCGTCTGCACGACAAGCTCTGGCATGTTCCTCCTCCACCACTCCAGCAGCTGCAGCCGGCGAGCTCCGCTTCCGTTGTGAATAACCTCGTCCAACTTACTTGTATGGCCAACGTCGCGCTGCCAGGGAGAGCGGGCCGTCGTGTTTTCAAACATCTTTTCGGTCCAGAACACGTCGACGCCGCTCTCCAGCCACCACTGCAGCGCGTCGACGATGCCCGGGACGTTGTTTGCCGGCGCGCGGCCAATGTCGGCTCTCCACTCGACGAGGAGGCCGCTGTTCCACCACCAGTCCAGCATCTCCCTGTTGTACATGCACCGGTTGATAATAGTGCCGGCGTCGTACTTGAGTTCCAGGCCGCTGGCTTTCCACCAGTCCAGGACGCGGGTGTGGCCGTTTCCGCAGGCTGTGGTAAGAGCGGCGGAGGTGTAGCGGATGGGGAGACAGCTTTCTTTGAACCATTGGAGGAGCGGGACGTGGCCGAATTGACTGGCGTAGTCGACGAGGCACGGAGGGAGGACTGTCGTTGCAGGTGAGTAGTAGCGATCCTTCCACCACTGGAACGTGGCCACCTTTCCGCGCTGCGCGGCGCGCTCGAGGTACCTGTCGCTCCACAGTTCGGCTGGGACTCCGAGCGCCGACCAAAAGGCAATGATCTCGGGGTGGCCGCCGCTGCAGACCGCCGCGAGCACGGTACCCGTGAGGCGCAGCGGACGCAGGGTGAACCACTGGAGGATCGGAAGGAATCCGCCCTCGGTGGCGAGGATCTCGACGTCGACCTGCTCCCACGGCACGGGGACCGCATTGTCCGCGAGCCACCGAAGGACGCGCAGATGGCCGGCGGCGCACGCCCTGTTCGCAATAGCCCCCCAGTAGACGTCTCTCATCTCGTCGCGCCAGAGCCGCAACATCTCGACGACAACGTCCTCGCTGCAGTCGCGGAACGGCAGGACGTCTGGCGGGCCGACGCCGCGCCTCTTCCACCAGCGCAACGCGTCGATCCGCCCGCACATCGCGGCGGCCTCGACGCCGTCGCTGTGCACGTACGTGCTGGAGAAAGCGTCCTCCTGCTTCGCCCACCAGTCCAGCACGGCGACGGCTCCGCCCTCGCTCGCGGCGCGCGGGAGCCGGGTCGGGACGGGCATGCGTTCCTCGCGGCGCCAAAACTCGAGGACGTCGACGCGGCCGCGGCGGGCGGCGGCGCACATGGCGTCGTGGCGGTTCGGCGGGCGGGTCGAGTAGCCGAGCCAGAAGCGGAGGATCGGGAGGTGGCCCTCGGCGGAGGCCGGGACGATGCCGCGGCCGTCGAAGCCGTCGCGTTGCCACCATTCGATGCGGAGAGGGGGCGAGGAGGACGGGCGGAAGGAGGAGGGGATGTCGCGGCCGTGGAGCGTCCAGGCGAGGCGGTTGAGGATGGCGCCTGCGGAGGGGTTGCCGGGATCGCCGGCGGCGCCGTCAGAGGAGGAGATTGGGTCGGTGCAGACATCGTGAGAGGTGTGGTGGATGCGGAAGCGGATCAGGTCGAGCCGGCCGCGGCGGCTGGCTGCGTCGAGGGATGCGGAGGGTATGGAGAAGAGGGCGAGGGCCTGGATGCGCGGCAGGCGGGCGAGGGTTGCCAGGAGGAAGCGGTCGCGGCCCGGCAGGTACGAGCAGATCGCCGCCCAGCAGTCTGTGGCTTCCTTGAGGGCGCCAACCATTTCCCACGGACCAAAAAATTGAGGGTGCCCACCCCGATGTCCAACCGAGGTCGCGACGATCGCCTTGGACGACACGATTCTCGCGTACGACCAATGCGCAAAGAGGGTTGTCCTTACCTCCAGCTTACTATTCTCCGCGCTGCCCTTAGCGCCACTGCCCCACACGCGTGGCGACAACCTTCTGTTACGCCCAATGGGGCTGCGACAGGGACCACATCTGAAAGGAGAATGCCGAAAGATTGCTGCAACAACACGCTTTGCATGACTGTTGAAAACAAAAGCAGCTCATCTCGAAAGTTGCATTCATTTCATTTTCACACGACGCTAGGACAAGCGGAAGTAGGTTTGCGAGTTTTTCTTCTTTTTCGTTTTTTCTCAGAAAGCTGAATTCGTAGAGGGTTCCTCTGGAAGGAAGAAATGGGAGAAGAGATAGGAAAGAGAAAGAAAAGAAAAAAGAGGAAGGTGTGTGATACGGGCAACGTTCAAAAAGATGGCGTTAAGAGTCAGCGCATCAACGTCCAAACCCCTCAACCTCCCAACGCGGCGGCAGCCGCCATCCAAACGGCGACCGGATCGGTCCCATCGACGCCACCAAGGTGTGTGTCCGCGACAAACGGCTCAAACTCGACGGGCAGGCCCGTGGTCTCGAACTGCGAATACGCCTCCCAGTAGGCGATGCCGGCGGTCACGGGCAGGACGAAGGGGCGGGGGAAGGCGTCGCGCGGGAGCGTGGTGTTGTAGCGCGTCGCGGAAAAGCCTCTTTCCACGTCGGAGAGGATTGCGAGACAATTCGCGCTCTCGCCTCCCTCGAAGGATGTGGGCTGGAAGGCTTTGCCGGTCGGGCCGCCGTAGGTGAAGGATTTGACGCCGTAGTTGGCGCGGAGCGTGCTGAATGAGGGGTGAGGGGTTTGGAGTGGAAAGGCGAGAACGTCAAAGGCAACAAATGAAATAAGCGAAAGGTGCGACGATGAATGTGATGTTTTAACGTTGAAGCACCAACCGAGTAGTAATAGCGCAAGTGGAACCGCACCGCCCGTTGCTAGTGATCGCTATATGATCACCGTCCCAGCCCTTCTTCAGCTGGCTGAAAAGCGACGCGTTCAAAATATACGGCTTGATTTCGCTGCTACAGTCGAGGGAGAACTTGTTGCTGTAATTGCCAGCGACTCCGCCGCGGACGGCTTCCACGCCTGGGACAAGTAAGTCCTCCACGGTCTCCATTTGCGAGCCGTCCAGCTTAAACATGCCGGTGAGCGCGAAGTAGCTGCCGGATGGGGACAGGACAGAGTTGAGCGTGGTTCGGAAGAGTTCCTCCAGGACCTGCGTGTGGCGTACGTCGTAGATCACGGGCTTGATGGTGGTGTTGGAAAAGAGGTACTGTGCGATAGCCAGGCCGAGGCAGATGTCGCCGCCGCCGTTCATCGTGACGTCGATGACGAGCTTTGTGGCGCCGGCTTGCTCAAGGGCGGTGAGGCCGGAGGTGATGGTTGTAATCCAGTTGTCGACGCCGGCTTGGGATTGGTTGCTCGGGTTGAATGTTGCGAGAACCTAAAGCGGAACATCTATACTCAGCGTGGGGGGTTTCTTTCCTAAAAAAAAAAAAGTAAACGAGAC
The DNA here is from genome assembly GCA_025765615.1 of Zopfochytrium polystomum. Classification (NCBI taxonomy): domain Eukaryota; kingdom Fungi; phylum Chytridiomycota; class Chytridiomycetes; order Chytridiales; family Chytridiaceae; genus Zopfochytrium; species Zopfochytrium polystomum. The sequence goes on along the minus strand of JAIVFJ010000330.1, from coordinate 51,089 downwards.
AATCGAGGAGTAAGTTCTCACCCAGACACCAGTTGAGCCATTCAGCATGTAGAACGCGCCATCCGGATCGGATATCAAAGGTTTGTTGAGGTCGACGGCTGTCGGAATCCCGTTGAGAAGCTGAAGGGCTGCAGGAGGGTTTGACGACGGCGACTCCGTGACCGAGCCGTCCCCAGCTTTTCTGACGCGACGAGTCTCACCAGCAATGAATATTTCATCCGGTTGCAAAAGCTCTTGTGGAAGGATGCCACTGACTTCAGTGATGCCAACCAGTGGCTCCGTGCTGGGGCCTTTGTCGAGACTCTTGGCCACGGCAGACTTCGGCGGAGTGCAAAAGCTGTTGTAGTAGTTGTCCGCACTTACAAGGGATGCAGCGCTTGTGGTAATCACGGCCCAAGGAGCGTGGATTTGGGATGAATTTCCTGTGGACGGGTTGATCAGCGTCATCCGGAGAACGTTGGGCATGTCGGCGGTAATGAGCGTCTTCTAGTAAAAGTTGCCGTCACGGCCGCTCCATCGGCCAGAAAGGTACCGGTAGCTTCGCAGGGCGCTGTTGAAACGGGTCTCTGGCGAGCGGGAAACTGGATCTTTTTGCGTATACTTGAGGATGAAGTCCTAGAAGGGCGATCAGCGGACTTGAATCAATTCGCAGGGCCACGAACCACAGGATCCAGCCCGTTGATCTCCTGAACGGTAAAGCCGGCAAATTCAGAAGCGGAGGCACCCCTCAACCCGTGGATCCAAAACCTATCCAAGGCCTTGGCCAGATCGGCCGCCGGGAGGCCGGCAGTTTGAAACAGCGCGCTGCCGCTGGTAAACGAGTCCTTGACGACGATCTTTGGCGGATTTCCCGGAACAGGGTCCGGCTGGTACGTGAAAACGAAGGGCAGCATGGCGGCAAATTTCGAGAAGCAGGTTGGGACGTAGGGCATGTGGGCGTCGTTGATGGAACCGGTCGCTTTGCTCATGGCGGTCTGGAACGCAAGCTCGGTGGTGAGGGTGTCGTCGGCGGCGATGCTGTCGAGGGTTGCCATGATGTCGATCTTTGAAGGGAAGAGGGGAGGTCTCGCATCTTTTGCCAAGTCGAGGAAGGGGTAGCTGAGTGGAAGGGGCGACGTGAGAATGTGGACAATCAGCGGGAATCTCAGCAGAGAGAGTAGAACAGAGGTCACTCACAGATTGTAGTATGATTTCAAGATGTCGACCTGATTTCTGCGCGTGTCAGCAGTAATGTTGAACGAGTTCAGGCATCTGATCGCAACCTCTGGAGTGAAGACAATGTAGCTCGTGTTGCCGACCGCCACGGAGTGTTTCAGGATGTTTGCGCAGGGATCGGTGGCGTTGTTGCCCGAATCCGGAGTGGGTAAGGCGGAGACAAGCGAGAAAGAAGCAAGCGGCAAAGCGACGGCAGCTGCAGTGAACCAAAGGCAGCGCATCGTGGACCGAGAATGAGATCCTTGGGGTGGAGTACGAGAGCAATCGGAGAAAGAGGGGCGCCGTTTCGAGAGGCGAGGGGGTCCTTTATACATCATCCAAAGGACAGGGAAGACAGTCAATCTACCTCCTTAACCCTTGACTTGCTTTTTAGTTGCTGCGCATCGACAAGCATGCAAAAAGCCAGTGCGGGTTGCCTTGGCGGCGGTTGTCTTCCCGTTTGGCTGTCTTCGCAGTGGGGTAATTCGACACAGGGGCGTTTGCTGGAATTCCTGAGACAAAACATCGCGCTGGAAAATGCAATCGACAACGGTTTTCCATATTCAGCTCGGTAGTCCCTCATTTCGCCGCGGTGGCTTTGTTTTCCAAAGATGCGCCACGTGAAGGTGGTTTTGGCTTTCGTTTCTTGCGACCTTGCCAGCCGCTGCGGCGTTTGCCGAAGCCACGCTCGTTCAGATGGTGGAGATGCCCATTAAAGAGCCGATCACTCTTGCTTGCATTGATTGATCTAATCCTTTTCAGCTTCTGCCTAGTGCCAACCGCTTCAGCTGCATATGCTCCAATCGTGTGATGCGATCTTTGATCGTCAGCCACAAGCCTCATCAGTTGGCCCCGTACGGCGTCATTTGCACTCAGCCTCCACCCCAAGGTATGCTTCAGCTTCGGTATCCGCTGTCCCTGCGGCTCTGGTCCTGCCGGTCCGTATGTAGTCTCCGCTTCCTCGCCAAGGTCCTGCGGCGATGGCCGAAAATAGGAACCTCGATACTTCCAGCGGCGATTACGAACAACGCAGTTTGGGCGTTCTCACAAACTACCAGATGCTGCGCCAATATCAACCCAGCTGTTATCGGTTCTGGCGGCGGACGCGTAGCGCTGAGGCTGCTTTACGCACCTGAATTTGCGATCATCTTGGCTGTCCGCAGCAGCCAGGCAACGCGAAGACGATTTGCTGGAAGGTTGGAACGAAAGTTGAGCAATGATGTAGGCATGTTGACGTCATGGACAAGAGGAACCCATGTCCATTTTTGGAAGGAGACCACCGGAAGAATTATTGCCCGTGGAAGAAAAGAAAAGAAAAGAAATCGGGCAGTTCGGCACATAACAAAGATTTATTGTGGAAATGGAGGAGAGACAAATGCAAAAAAAAATAAAGGAAAAAGAAAAAAAGACCAACACACACACACACACACACACACACACACACTCTCGCTCGCTGCTCCGCCGCTGCTTCGCCGCTGCTCACCCAACATGTCCGCGCCGTTCTACCAGATCCCCATCAACGACTTCCGCAAGAAGCCCGTCGACCTCGCCGCCCTCACCCAGGGCAAGGTCGTCCTGGTCGTCAACGTCGCATCAAAGGTGGCGTGTGTGGCGTGCGTTGCGTGGCGACATCATCTGTCGTCGTCCGCCCCTTCTTTCTAACCGCACCACCCCTCATCCAGTGCGGCTTCACCCCGCAGTACGCCGGCCTCGAGAAGCTCTACCAGGCGCACAAGGACCAAGGATTCGTGATCATCGTGAGTGTTGCCCGATCCTTCGAGGATCCCGCTCCCCTCCTTCTCCCTCTTGCAACACCTCGGCCTCTGACGCACCACCGATTCCTCAACAGGGCGTCCCGACGAACGACTTTATGCAAGAGCCGCAAGAAGGCGAAGAGATCGTCGAGAGCTGCAAGCTCAACTTTGGCGTGACGTTCCCGATCATGGAGAAGACGCATGTGAGTTTTTTTTGGGCGGAATCTAAAACGGACGTTTTCCATTGTTTCCATTCGATGCGCCTTCCGCCGGAGTAAAGAAGTCTCGGTCGCTGACCCACGTCCGATCCGATCAGGTGAACGGCAAAAACGAGCACCCCTTGTACGCATACCTCAAGGCGGAAAAGCCGGGGATTATGGGCTTGAAGATGTAAGCGGCCGCTTCCGCCAGATTCCAAAACTAGCGCGGCGCAGTAAATTCGATTTTACCCCCGTCCCCCAACTTCTAGGGTGAAGTGGAACTTTGAAAAGTTCCTCGTCGACAAGAACGGCAAGGTTGTCGAGCGGTTCTCGTCAACGACGACGCCCGAAGCCATCGACGCGCACGTGGCAAAGCTCCTCTCTCAGTGAGAGTCGCGGTTCTCTTTCGCAAGTCCACTTTTTTCTGTACGCTCTGGGAGGGGGTTCTCTATGCAGTGATCATTGCTCTCTTCGGTTTTACATTTGACTATGAATATACTTATTTTGCGGTCGAATACTCCTGCGAGGTATGGCTCGAACTCTCAGTCCGACCTGTTCGAGGGTAAAGATGGTACTTCGTGACACTGCGTCCGAATGCATTTTCTGTCGGTCGCTGTCGCCAACCAAATCTGCTGCACACGGATGTGCATACTGTAAAGGTTAGGAAATTGTGCTGCGAGGCCCACGGGCCCACATCAGCCAATCATGCCCGCTTGGCTCCATTGAGAGGCTGTTCGTCAACGCCCGCCGCTGCCTAGTGACGCTGAGTTCACGCTGAGCGTGTGGCCGCACCAAGAAGGGTTGCGTCGCACCGTCGGCCAAAGAAGGCACAGCGATGCTTCTCACCCCGCGCACCCCTCAAGCTCCCCCACCTGTTTCCGTTGCCTCACCCTTTTTGAGCGAGCAATCGGTCTCGCTTTCCCCCCCGCCGTAGTTCGGAAAAAACACAAACGGGAAGCTTTTGTTTTTTGGCTGGGACAAGTTCCCTCAAACTTCGTTGGATTGGGTTTATACGGTTTGGCCCAAACAGGCCTGCCTCAAAGGTTGCTTTTTTTTTTCTATTTTAGGAAAGGGGTCTCAGATTCCGAAGAAGCCCGAGCCTGTGCGGAGTTCAAGTCGTTGCTCAGCCCGCTCCTTGAATAATGACACGTGACCGTAAACACAAATAATTGAATCTCAAACACAGAAAAAGTGTTAACCCCTTCCCTCGTTGGGGCTAAAGTGCGCTTCGCCACGCAAACAGGCCAGTGTTTGGCGCACGGAGAAAAAGCAAACACCCCCCCTCCCCGGCTATATATCAGGGCGCGACCAACCACTGCCAGAACAAACCCAAACAGGAGCCAAATCGGATCGCAGGAAAAAAAAAAAGAAAAAAAAAAAGTATAACGATGCTTCTATCCAAAGGCGTTCTCCCTCTCCTCGTCGCCGTGGCTGTTCTCCTCTCTTCCTCGTCCTCGGCCGTCGCAGCCCCCGCTCCATCCAAGCCGCACGAAGGTACAACACACACACACACACACACACACACACACACACACACACAGAAACACACAACTCCCGCAACTGTTTTTTCTTATATCGGTTCTCACCACCCCTCCCCAACAAAAGGCGACCCCAAAGGCCTGCAGCGATCAGGATCCTTTTCCGACTGGGTGAACAAGGACGGCGCCGGGTTCAAGCGGGGCCGCAGCGAAAGCCCGTCGAAGCAGGGGGGCGGGGGTGGGGGTGGTCAGGGTGGTCACGGTGGCGGCGGCGGCAGCAGCGGCGGCGGAGGCGGCGGCGACAAGAGGCCGAAGAGCGACGGGCAACAAGGCGGTTCGGGAGGAAGGGGCCGTGGGAAGAAGTGAAAAGGATGCATTGTGTACTCTAACCGAAGAAACGATTGCGATGGGATGACTTTTTTTTTTTTTTTTTTTTTTCACACGCTGCAAAGCAACGGGAACCAGCTTGTTCGACAGGGTTAAGGCGACGGACTTGAAAACTGTAAGGGTTTCCCTGCGTAGGTTCAAGTCCTGCAGTTGTCGCTTGATCGAGTGGCTCTCGTATCGTCCACCTTCTTGATCTCACATCGTTCATTTCCAGTTGGGTAGTCATTAGAAGAAAAATTAAAGAAAGAAAAAAAAGGGAGCGTCGCGCGAGCTTTTCGAGTCGATTGGTGGCAGGACTGGAGTGTTGTTTGACACAGAAAGGGACAATCGCCACCACCGGGTTAAAAAAAAAAAAAAAAAAAAAGAAGAAGAAGAAAAAAAAAAGACAGGAAGAATAATCCTATTGATTTGATGAAAGCGAACCCGCAACTCGCTGCAAGGCCGCGGAATGGTTTTCCCTTCGACACCGCTCGACGACCCTTGCTCGGCGGCCCAATAACTCCTCTCGGCGAAGCGGGCTCGGAACAGGGGTTCCAAAAACTAACAACGCTTACCGAGTCGGGGAATCCCCGACCTTCCGTGAGCCTGAAAAGCACGGGGACGAGAGAAATCGAAACTGTAAATCATAAATATTTACGCTGTAAAGAAACCAAGAAAAAAAAATAAAAATAAACTCCTTTTCCGTCGCTCACGAGACCAGCCACCGCTCCGCCACACACACACACACACACACAAACACACACAAACACCAAAGAAGACCCCTCACGATGGCGAAGCGCAGCGGTGGCGGCAGCAGCAGCAACAACAGTGACGGCGGCGGCGACGCCACCACCACAAACTACCTCCTACCGCCAGGCAAGACCATGTCCGTGAAGGTAGTAGCAGAGGGCACAAACAGAGAGAGAGAGAGTGTGTGTGTGTGTGTGCGAGAACGAACGAGCGACCAGATCTAGCCTCTGTCTGTTCCAGATCAACTGACCATCCATCGCCTCAACCCCAACCATGCGGCCAGGACGCCGTCGCGTTCCTCACGGCGCCCGGCATGCCGCTCGAGACGACCGAGGCGACCGTGCGCGGAGAAAAGATCAGGCAAGGCCACGCCCTCAATCCCTCCCTCCCAAGCTCACCCCACCGCCAACCAGAGTCTGGAAAAACGCACCTCCGCACATCGGCGCGCTCCTCACCCTCAGCCAGCTGTACGGCGGCCGCGACTTTCTCGTGTACGAAGGCGAGCGCGTAACCTTCAGCGAGTTCCGGGCGCGGACGATCAACCTGGGGCACGCGCTGTGGAGGGTCGGAGTGAGGAAGGGCGACCGCGTGGGGATCTGCATGCGGAACTATCCGGAGGTTCGGGTTCTCTTTTTCTTTTCAGTTTTTTTTTTTTAGTTTGGGTTTCCCCCCTTCCTTTTTTTTTTTTTTTTTTTGTTAACGAACCGAATCTCAGTGGGTCCTCGCCTTCTTCGCCGCGATCTCGATCGGCGCGATCGCGGTGCCGGTCAACGCGTGGCTGAGCGCGTCCGAGACCGAGTACTGCCTGGGCAACGCTTCTCCGCGCGTCGTGTTTGCGGACGCGGAGCGAACGGGTTTGTTGCAGCGAGCCGGCGTGTGGGACGCGTTGCGGCGGGACGGGGTGGCAGAGGTGGTTGTCGTGGTTGCGCGAGCGGGCGGACAGGGCGCGCGTAACGACGAGGCGACGGCAGTTCCGGGATCGGCGGTGGAGTTTGGCGAGTTTGAGCGGAGCGCGGGGACGCACGAGGACGCGGTGGAGGTGGAGATTGCGCCGGACGACCCCGCGACGAGTTGAGTTTTTGTTTCTTCCTTGCTTTCTCTTTTTTAGCCCCCCCCCAAATACTGACCAAAACACACCCCCCTTTAGTCCTGTACACATCCGGCACAACAGGGCGTCCAAAAGGCGCCCTTGGCACGCACCGCAACTACATCTCACAGCTTCTCGGCGGAGCCGGGCGCGCAATGCTCGACCGGATCCGGGCGGGCGAAGGCGTGCCTCTAGTTCCCGACCGCAGCGCTCGCGTAATCGCTTTGCTCGCGGTTCCCTTGTTCCACGCGATCGGGTGCCTCGCGCTTCTCGGCGGGGCGGTGGGGTCGGGGGCGACGCTGGTGATGATGAAAAAGTGGGACGTGGAGGACGCGATGCGGTTGATTGAAAAGGAGCGGGTGACGAGCATGGGCGGGGTGCCGACGTTTATTTGGCAGGTAACGAAATTACAACTTGCTTTGGTCATTTTTTGCCTCGATCGTGTATGAAAGTCGCCCTGGTTCTCGCTTTTGCCTCACACCCCGAAACCGAACAAAAACAAAAACAAAAACAGCTTTTGGACCACCCGAACGCGTCCAAATTCGACCTCTCCTCCCTCCAAGGGTTCTTCTCCGGTGGCGCGCCCGCTGCGCCCGAGCTGCTGCAGCGCGTCGGCAAAAAGTTTCCCAACGTAACTCTCTCCCACCGCCAACCTCTTCTTTTTTTTTTTCTATTCTTTTTTTTTTTTTTTGGCTGACTCCAAAATCTCTGCCCCGTTAGAAATCCGCGTCCAACGGGTACGGGCTGACCGAGACGTCCGGGGGCATCGTGGGGAACTCGGGGGTCGACTACTTGCGGAAGCCTGACTCTGTCGGCGTGGCTGCGTTCACGAGCGACGTGAAGATCGTGGAGCCGGGGACGACGCGGGCCGTGCCGGTCGGGGCGGTCGGGGAGGTGGCGTTGCGGGTGAGTTTGAACCGCCGTCTTCTTTTTTTTTTTTCCCCCTTCTCTCTTGTATCTTGACACTGCGCTTTCGCAAACAGGGCCCCGGTGTGGTCGCGGGGTACTACAAAAACCCCGAAGCGACGGCAAAGTCGTTCCGCGCGGGCGGGTGGTTCTTGTCGGGCGACCTGGGGCGGGTGGACGACGAAGGGTTCCTGTACATCCTGGACCGTGCAAAGGACATGGTGATCCGGGGCGGCGAGAACGTGTACTGCGTCGAGGTCGAGGTTAGCGTTTGTTTATTTTTTTAATTTAATTTTATTTATTTATTTATTTATTTATTTTTTTTTTGGCGGTTCCCCGTTCCGTGGTTTACTGAACCCCTCCCACACTCCATATTCGAACAGAACTGCCTCTTCTCGCACCCGTCCGTGCACGACTGCGCCGTGGTCGGGATCCCCGACCGCGTCCTCGGCGAGCTCGTCGCCGCCGTCGTCGTGCTGTCTCCCTCGTCCACCTCGTCCTCGTCGGTGACAGCGAGCGAGCTGCAAGACTACTGCCGGGCGCGGTTGGCGCACTTCAAGGTGCCCGTGTACGTGGAGGTGCGGGCGACGGCGCTGCCGCGGAACGCGGCGGGGAAGGTGTTGAAGGGGGAGCTGAGGGGGGAGGTGGCGAGGGGGTATAGGGAGTGGGTGGAGAGGGAGAAGGGGCGCGGGGTGGAGAGGGCCAAGTTGTGAAAGGCGGGAAGGGGGGTTTGCTGGGGGTGGTTGGGATTGCTTGTGGGCACCTCTTTGAGTTGTCAATTTTTTTTTTTTTTGTTTTTGCTTTGCTGCGTGTTGTTTTTTTTTTTCTTTTTCTTTTTTTTTCATTTACTTTTTTTCTTTCCCGCCCGTCTCCAATGGGTTATTTGTTCCACGGTTGGAGTGTTGGAGTGTTGAGTGGTGGTTCCACTTTTGCACGCGGTTGCGTCTCAATCAACACGATGTCATTTTGTTGATTCGATTCGAAAAGTGCCCCGTACGTACGCGCTCGTCCCATATCTATTCATTTATGGGATGCGTGCACACACGGACTATACTTTTTTATCTTCCTTTGCTTGTTTCATCATCAGCGCAGCCCTCCTTTCGGAAACCGTCTCCAGGGCGATTAGGGAAATTGGAGTGTGCAAGTGCAACGGGGCTTGACCATATATGGACGCAAAAACAGACCGATTGATTTAATTTTTCAACGCACATCCGTCCGATCCAGGCCCGCCCAAAAATCGAATTATTAAAAAAAAATTTTTTTTTTTTTTTTGTTTCCGACTTTGTTTGGAAAGGAACGCCAAGACTGTCCATGCTGAAAAGGTGTGACAAAAGAGGAAATCGGGCGAGCGAGAGAGAGACATGCAGAGAGAGAGAGAGAGAGAGAGAGAGAGAGAGAGAGAGAGAGAGAGAGAGACAGAGAGAGGAGAGAGTGTGTGTGTGTGCCTGTGCGTGGGCAACTCCGATTCTTGTTTGAACGAACCGCCGGCGCCCGGCCCAGGCTCCTCTCCTCGCTCATAGTAGTAGTAGTCATCCTCATTGCCACCATCGTCCGTAGTCGCCCATCACACAGTCAATTCATCGATACCCGCGTACTGCGTACATCGCACAACCCTCCCGGCTACCAAAACGAATGGGCGGCGGCAACCTCCTCCCTGCCGCCGCCGGCCAGCAACCGGTGCTCGAGTACACCTCGCGCGACTGGCTCGACTTCCGCGTCTCGCTCTCCGGCGACTCGCCCGACCGCGCCGTCCTGCGCGCCATGCACTCGGCCCTGCTCTACGCCTCCCCGCCCCTCATCGGTGCGTAGTTGCGCACCGGCACCCCTCTCACCAAACACTCACCACCTCCCCCCCCCCCCCCCGTTTTTCAAACGCACAGTCTACGCCGGCTACGTGTGCTGGCTCAAAGTCGTCCAGCCGCGCTCGTGGCCCTTCCGGCGTGTCGACGGGCGGCTGACGCCGCGCGCAAACGAGCTGGCCGTGGTCGCCGTGCTCGTGTTCCTCGTCCGTAAGTGCAACTCCTACCGCACCTCGCAGCCGACCTCAATTCCCCCCAACAAAAACAACACCCCACACACAGTCCGCTGGCTGCACATGTTCATCCTCCTCTTCGACGTGCTCCCCACAAGCTTCGCTTTGCGCGAGCTCTCCAACGACATCCCGTTCGCCGTGCTCTCGTTCCTGTCGTCCGCCTTCGCCGCAAGCCTCGCACTGCAATCGCACCACCCGGCGGACTCCGCGGGACCGCCGCCGCCGCGGCCGCCGTCGGCGATCGCGTGGTGGTACACGGGTGAGTAGAGCAGAGTCGGACGTCTTCCATTCCAACTCAAACTGCACACCAACTCTCCAGTCTCGACCGTCCTCGCACTCACGGGCCCCCTCCTCGCGCTCGCCACCGGGCTCGCGATGGACCGCTTTCGCAACGCGCCGCTCGCGGCGCTGCTGGTGCAAGCGCACTTTGCGTACTGGACCGCGGCCGCGGTCGTCAACATCTCGCTGGTCGCGGTGCACGGGCGGCGGCTGCGGCACCAAATCCGGAGCAGTCTGACGGCGGCGGCGGCGGCGGCGGCGGCGGTGCCGGCGGGGTCGTCTGCGGCGGGGTCGGACACGGCGGCGACGCAGGCGTTGCGGCTGTCTGCGCGGTGGGTGGACACGGTGCTTGCGCTGCACAACGGGGCGGGGTGCGGGGCGATGGTGACGATGTTTGCGTACGCGTGTGGTGAGTTTTTTATGAGTTTTTTCGTTTTCATGCGTTTTTGCAGGGTCGCCAGCGACTGACACCTTGTTTTCCAACAAAAAAAAAAAAAGGCCGTACGTACATCCACTCGAACCGGTACTCATCCTACGCGCTCTGCGGGGTGTGGCTGTACTGCATGCCGGTCGCGGCGGCCGTATTTTACGTCGCCACGCACATCAGGCAAGCGAAACCCTATTCTCTCTTTCTCCTGCATGGCAAACCATTCTTAATTACACTCCCTACCCTTCCTCCACAGCCACCGCAAAAGCATCCGAATCGAGCGGACCTTCCGCCACTCGGTCGTCGTCGGCGGCGGGCCGCCGCGGTCCTCCTTCGACCGTCTTCGACCGGCCGGCAGTAGCAGCGAGCTCTCTGCCGCGACGGCGTCCTCGGCCTCGTCGTTTTCGTCGTCGTCGTCGCCGTCGTCCGGCGTGGGTCTCGCAAGGAAGGAACGCGGGCAGCACAGGCAGCAGCAGCAGGAAGCGCGACCGCCGACTGCAGCGGCGGCTGTGGCGCCCGCGGCGGCGCTGGCGGTGCAGACGACGGGCGCGGCGGGCTCGGCGGGGCGGTTCCGGTACCCGCCGTTGGCGAGCGCGACGTGGCGGGCGGTGGTGGCGGAGGAACCGGCGTCGTAGACGTCGTCTGGTTGTCCATTGTCGTTTGTGGGTGGCTGTGGGTAGTCACTCTCAATAATTTCGTTTAGGCTCTGTCGTGGGTGGGTCAGAGGCGGGGATGGTAGATTCCGCAGCGGACATAGACGACAAGAAAGTTGGTAGATAATATAGAGTAATCAGTCGGGAACAAACATAATGAGGGGGGAAAAAAAAAACAAAAACAGGTACACCGCCTATCGGGATGCTTTTACAGCGGTTGTCCTCGAACTTTGGTTTTCACTGTTGGAATGCAGTTGGAATATTGTGGTTACTGTTCAAAACCGAACAGAAGGCCTTTTTTGGATTTGCACACAGAAATCTGCATAGTTGCATCTGCACAGTACTTGATCTTAATAAACACGTGATCGTCATATTCCCAGGGCTGCCTTGTCACCTTCATTCTCTTCCCCGTGCCGCCCTCCGCCCTCCAGGCACGACCTGGTCAAGAAGCGGTGGCCTGTCCCTCCCGGTGAGGCAGTCGCACTCCCATCGCCAGCACCCATCACTTGGCGCCTGGTTTCAGCAGCTTCTTGCAGACAGCACCATTGCCCGTCTGTGTCCAGCGTTCCAGCGCCCTCGCAGCCAACCATACCCCCAATATTGAGTATGCTAGTAGTGACAGACCGCACGTGCCTGCAAGGCTCCAGTGCTCCAGGCCATCTCTCCTCCTGTAACTTTTGGTGTGCAGTCGCCTACAACATAGCTTAACCCGCATGGCTATGCTTGCGCTTCATTCCATCCTGCTCCTTTCACACAATTGTTAGTCGTCCTTCCACCCCTCCTCCACCTTCCCCTCCCCCACCACCCCACCACCGCCTCCCCTCGCAAAGGGAAGCAGCGGTGGCGCGACGCGTACAGCGAGCTGGGCCTCGTCGTCGGTGGCAGCAGCCTCAGCAACGCCACGACAGCTGCAACAACGGCTGCGGCGGCAGCGACGGCCCCTGTTGACCCGTACTACACGAGCCTGACTCGGTTCGCGGACGGCGGCCGCGGCAGCAGTGCTGGCGCCGTGCTGTCGTGGCGGCGGGTGTACGCGCGGCAGGCAGCGGTGCGGCGGCGGCTGTTCCACGCGGCGACGACGGCGGCGGGAGGCGGCGGCGGCCGCGCACGCGGACGCCGTGTCGTGCGTCAAGGCCGTCGGAGGCGGGACCGGCTCTGCTGTGGTGGTGTCGGGAAGCTGGGACCGCACAGTCAAGGTGTGGCGGGTGGTGCGCAGTGGAGGTGCGGGGCGCGCAGGTCCCGGTCGCGACGGGGCTGCTGTGGCGGCGGCGCGGGGCGAGACGGGCCGCGACGGCGGCGGAGGCTCGCGGCGGCTGGGGGGATGTTCTCGCCTCGGTTCCACGGGCGCGAGGCGGTGGTGGCGGATACCACAGCACGTAATGGTTATTCCACATCAACCCACGCAGTGTGACCCATTCCAACATTCCTGTTGGTAAGCTTCAACCGTCAGTCCCCATCTGCGGCTCAGCCAGTAGCCACTTGCTCTAAGCAACAGCAGCGCATTGCAGCACTGCCCAGGCAGCAGTGAGCCTGCAACAAACAGACGCACACAACAGTGATAGTAATGCAGTTCTCCTTTGAGCTAGTCGTGGAAGTGAAGGATAGGTGCCTCTCCACCCCCATGCGGCCATAGACCGAGCCCTTGCCTCATCCCGCTCACCGCCTTGCTGTGGCAGTCGCTTGCACGGCAGCTGAATCCTCACACTATTTGTGTCTGCCCTTCTATTTGTGTTCGATTTTCGACGGAAAGGACAATATTTCAAGTCAAAACACTGTATGAATCAAAACTGAAATTCAACAGCCAGGGTTCTCGGTCAAATGGTGTTATCCGTGCCACCCGAAGCCTGGTTTATAAACCGGCTCGAAATTTAGCCGCGGAAAGCATTTCTACCGGGTGGCGGGGAATTGCAGCAGTGGCTGGGAAGAGCAGTGGCTGGGTGCAATGAATTAACCCGACAGCCCGAGATCGGAGGCAGACAGATGCACTTTGCGCTCCTCGTCGCGAGCGCGCCCCGCAGACGTAGCTCCCCCGAAAACTCATTTTTCACCCCTCCCCTCAAATCGAAACAACCAAAAAAAAAAACAGTCCACTCCGCCTACACGTTCCGGCTCGTCGGCGGCCGCGTCCTGCCCCACGCCAGCGAGCTCGCCGACGTCGCCGTGCTCTATTTCCTCGTCTGTCAGTGTTCCGTGCAAAAAACACCATCCTTTAGTCGACGCTCACCACCGCGCTCATCCTAAATTAAATTGCAATTTTTCCGCACTCCCCCCATTGCGCTGGACTCACGTCCTCATCCTCGCCAGCTTTCGCCTTCCGCGAGCTCTCGCACGACCTGCCGTTTGCGGCGCTCTCGTTCCTGTCGTCCATGTTTGTTTTCAGCCTGACCTCTCCCGCGCGCGCGGCCGTCGAAGTGCCCACCGCGGAGGCAGTCGTCCTCGGCTGGAGCTATATAGGTGAGAAATGCGACAACTCACTTCACGTCCTTGGAGGAAAACACATCCTTATTCCTTGCAAAACCCCCAAGCCGCGACCGTGCTTGAGGTGACCGGGCCCACGCTCGCCATCGCGACCGGCATCGCCGCCGACACCAGTCGACCCCACCTCGCCGCACTCCTCGTGCTGGCCCACTACGGATACTCCTCCGACGCGGTCGTCCACATTGTCGTAGTCGCGGTGAGCGTGCGGCGTCTGCGTCGGCGCGCGTCTTTTGTCGGCGAGAGTGCGGCGAGCGAGGCGGCGACGGTGCAGGCGCTTAGTCGGTCTGCGCGGTGGGTCGAAGTCGGAGTGTTGTTGCATAGCACGCTTTTGACGACGGTGACGTCCTCCTCATCCCCGGCATCTTTACCTTCCGCGAGTTCTCGCATGACCTGCCGTTTGCGGCGCTCTCGTTCCTGTCGTCAATGTTTGCAATCAGCCTGACTCTTCCCGCTCGCGGCCGTCGAAGAACCCGCCCCGAACGCAGACATCGGTGAGAAATGCGCTATCCCCGGCTTCACGTCATTGAAGGAAAACACGTTCTTAATCTTTCCCAAACAACACAAGGCGCGACCGTCCTCACCGCCACCGGGCCTTCCCTCGCAATCGCAACCGGGGTCGCCACCGACACCAGTCGACCCCACCTCGTCGCACTCCTCGTGCAAGCCCACACGAATACTGGGCCTCCGCCGCGGTCGTTCACATTGTCGTAGTCGCAGTGAGCGTGCGGCGTCTGCGTCGGCGCGCGTCTTTGGTCGGCGAGAGTGCGGCGAGCGAGGCGGCGACGGTGCAGGCGCTGAGTCGGTCTGCGCGGTGGGTCGAAGTCGGAGTGGTGTTGCATAGCACGCATTTTGACGATGGTGACGATGCTGGCGTACGAATGTGGTGAGTTCTTCGTTTTAATATTTTCCTCCTGCGTGCACGGACTGGGCTGCAAAAAAAAAAGCCCGCACGTTCATTCACTCCCACCTTGTGCGCCATCTGGCCATACCTCATGCTGCTCGCCGCCGCCGTCTTTTCCGCCGCTACCCACATCATCAAGCACGTCTCAATCGGCTCGCGCGGAACTCGCAGGTACCTGCGCGAGCTCACAAGCCGATCCCCGAAGGCGGCGGGTCGTCATCGTACTCGTTTGATCGCGTCGCTGCTGTCGCGCCACCCACCGGCTCCCGTAGAGTCGGCGGGCGGGGGATGAGGGTGTCGGAATCGTTGTTCCTTATTTACCTTTTTTCGGCCTTTGCAGAGGGACAGAGGGAAATGTTCTCACGGAAGATGTACAGTACCATATGTTAAAATCCCAACCCTTGCATTGCGCCGCCGCAGAACAAACAAGAACTCGATGAAGAAATAAAATTCTTTGCAGCTCTTTCGCAGCGAACGAAAAAACAACTAACCCACACACACACACACACACACAAACACACACACACACACACACACACACACACACACACACACACACCTTGCGCCTTTGCTTCGGGCGACGCGGGCGGGCGGATATCTTTGATTACACTTTTGGCGAACAGACGGTTCGGGGAAATTTCGTAACCGGGGAGGGGGTAATGAGACACATTGTCGGCGGCTGAGGCAGCCCTTGCGGATTTCAGAGATGGTGGTGCAGAGAGAGAGAAAGAGAGGGAAGAAGAGAGAAGTGAAACAGATGCAGCGTGTGACAGCTCGAAACAGCGCGAGGGCTAAGCACCGGAACGCGGGCTGAGCGCTTTCGGGATACCCTAAAAAGGTTAAAAAAAGAAGAACAAGAGGGCGAAAGGAAGCAACGCGCAGACACAACCCGAGACAATGGCTCCGCCGACCTCCCACGGCCGCGCGCCGGCCACCCTGCTCCTGCTCCTCGTCCTCGCCCTCCTCCTGCAGTCCAACACCGCGTCTGCCGACCCCGGCCCCAACAACTTCCACCGCTCCTCCAAGGGCGGCGTAGCGAGCGACAAGATCCTCCCGGCTCGCACGGGGCAAAAGAAGGGCGAGACGCACTCGCGGAACGCCGGGTGCGTGGTTGGGGAGGTGACCGTGACCAGCTGGTTCCGGCGATACGACCTGTGCGAGGTGGACGTCGGAATTGCGGAGCTGTGCGAGAGGTACGTGGTCCTGCTCTGCCCCGCGGGAGGGGGATGTGGACTACCGAGACTGAAGGCCTTTTTCTCTCATCGACGACAACTAAGGCGCGACAACCGCGGCGCGTACGACCTCGCGTGGGACGCACACAAAAAAGCGGGGTAGGTAATCTCGGACCCCCTTCTGCTGGGAGGCGCATTTTTGCTTTCCTCCTCCCCTAACCAAAAGCTTCCGACAGCTACGACTGCGGCAAGCGCCAAAAGAGCTTTAAAGGCAACGAGCACCGTACGATCTGCGCCAAGCTTGTCGACGGCAAAAAGTACAAGGACCTCGCGGGGATGTACTCGGCGCTCAGTTGAGTTTTTGTCGGCTCCTTCATACTCCCCGCCGCCCCACTCCCCCCCGATGCATTTCTTCTCACACATCCCTCGGTGCATCTCGCCCCCCCTTTAGACTGCGAAAAGATCAAGGCACCACGCGCCGCCGGCAAGCGCCGGAAAGCCCGCTTGCCAAACACCAAGAGCGTCACGGAGCTGTCTACCGATAAACCGAAAAAGGACGGCCAGGAGGCAACCAAGGAGAAGAAGGTGGGCAAGACAGCGAAAACAGCAGAGGCAGCGACGAAGCCGGGCAAGAAAGCCAAGAAGGGAGGAGACGAGGCAGGAGCGAAGGGGTCGGGGAAGCCGAAGAAACCTGCTGGTGAGGCGGACGGCTCGGTGGCGGCGGAAGGCGGGGCCGCCAAGGGAAAGGCAAGGAAGGCAGCATCGTCTGAGCCGAAGAAAGGGGCAAAAGACGCGGGCGTCGCCCGGAAGACCAACGACATCGCGACGTCAAAGAAGCAGTCATCTCAAGGCGCGGCAGGCGGCGCGGCCCCTTCTGCAGACGGACCCGCGGCTGCAGCGGGTGGAGCGGCCGCGGAGACGAAAGGGAGCAAGGGGGCGTCGGTGGCTGCCGCTGCGGAGGGCAAGAAGGCGAAGAAGGCCGGCGAGGTCGTGGGCGAGCCGAGCGGCGGGTCCAAGCCCGGAGAGCCGTCTGCAGGCGGCGCGGTGCCGGCGTCTCCCGCCGTGCGAGGAGCGGACGTACCGGCTGCGGCTGCAGCGGCGGGGGCTCCGGCGGCCGCGGCTCCGGCAGCCGACGCGCCGGCAGCGCCGGTCGCCGCGCCTATTGCAGCCGCGGCCGCTCCAGCGCCAGCCGATGCGCCTGCAGCAGCGGCGGCCGTTCCCGCCGCGGCGATCGCAGCTGCGGTCGTGGAGGCTGCGTCGGCGCCGGCCGGTGCTGCGGTTCCGGCCCAGTGAGGCCTCTCCCTTTTTTTTCTCTGGTTTGGGGCTTCTCGAGGCCGGGCGTTGTGGCAGGTTGGGACTTCGCTACGCCAGCTTGCCCGGTCGTTTTTTCCGAGTAGTTTGCTTTCTTTTCTCGGTTCTTTCAATCATACATACCTTTTATGGAAGAATTGTCGTTACGGGAAAGTACGCCGCCGGGCTCTTGCAGAGGCGGGCTCTGCAGTTCGAAGATGCCAGCACTTTGAACGTTGCTTCCTTAGTGCCCAGGGTCTGTCCTTACTCTCGCAGCAAACCAAGGCAAACACTTTATTGACCAATCTCTGGAGCTATCGCAAATGCAGCTCAACTAGCAGGGCACGCAGAGCCTCTGGACGATCATCACCGTCCTTCTCGCTTTCATCGAGGACCGCCAGAATGTCTCCAGCATCCAGCCCAGCGTCCACAAGGAGCCGGGTACACACAAGCACACTCTCCAAGTCATCCCAACAACCACCGTACGCGAGCAAACCCGCAGCATCGTCCACAGTCACAGCGGCGCCGACGGCAAGAGCAAGCCGCACCATGTCCGGATCGCACAGCTCAATCCCCGCGTCGAGAACGTCCCGCGGGCCAAGCTCGTCGTCGGACCCGCGCAGCAGCTCCCTCTGCGCCGCGGCCGTCCGGGCGTACGAGTGGGCGGTTTGGAACCCGTTGTAAGGGCACTCGGCGCCGAAATCGACCAGCGCCCGGAGCATCTCGACGTCGTCGTTCTCGACGGCTTGCCACACGGTCGAGGCGTGGTCAAAGTCTTTAGTTTCAAGATACCAGCGGTCGCGTCGGTTCGGGTCCGCGCCGTTGGCCAGCAGCGCGCGTGCGAGATCGACCATGCCGTGGGTGACGGCAAAGTCGAGCAGCGGCGGCGCCGTGGAGGGGTCGGAGCGGTCGAGGTTGGATCTGGCGAGGAACGCGATGACGAGACATTCGAGATCTGGCGCGCCGACGCTCGACTTGAGGAACGGGAGCAGGTCGTGGCGGTGGGACTGCACGATGCCCAGTTTGACAGAGTCGCTGGCAAGCAGTCGATTGAACGATCTGCAGACGGTCGCGAGCGCATAGTACGTGCGGTCGAAGCAGTGCGATGCGGCGGTAAGGAGGATCGACAGGAGCAGCTCGTCAGGAAGATCGCAGATGGTGGCTGCCGGTGGTGTGGCTTGATGGGAATGAGCCCGGTCGGTGCCACCCATTGTTTGTGTGGCCGCCGATTGTGCAGGATTTCACCGAATGGGTTGCATGCATTGCATGCATCAAGGGTGATTCGGGGCACGAGTGTCGGGATTATTACCGGTTAACGTTCGGAGTGGCTTTCCCCAGATTGACACAACTTGCACGAAGAGACAAAGTTGGCGGGCACAACGTCCAAAATTATTTCTCACATCTTGCTTCACATTGAATATTTCTGCTCCTCCCGGCCCATCGAACGAGCAAGATGATTTCCACGCAAAATCCCACAGGCACAAATTCGGCGAACGCAAGGACAAAAAAGGTCGATAAGTAACCCCGTTCGATGTCCACATTGTTATCCAGCTGCTCTTTGGCGTAGTACTTGCGAATAGTTTCCGAAATAATGTTGCTGGCCGTCAGTGGGTTCGTGTGCGACGCGGACAACACGACGTCCCATCTGACCCGTCCGCAGACGAGGCGAATGTTCTCCACCGTCAGCGCCGGCTTTGGCGTCGCGGTTCTTCAGTATACTGTGGTATGCTTACACTTTTGCTGTCGACCGAAGAAGGAGCGTTGGTGAAAGTCGCATTTACACGAATTGAGTCGCAAGGACTGGGCAGTCCATACAAACAAACCAAAAGAAAGTGCATATATTTGTTCCGTTCGTCCACCCTCCCTACTCTCCACTCACTCCTCATCAGACCAATACGCCACCGTGACCTCCTCGCCGGGCAAGATCAGGCGGTTCGACACGTACATAATATGCCAAAGGTTGTTGTGCGGCACGAGCACGACGTCGCAGTTCGGCTTGGGGTCGTGTGCGACGAACTGCGCCCAGTTGCCTTGCTCCTGCACGGCGATGCCGAGCTCGAGGATGCGGCCGTCCGCGTCGAGGATCTCGGACGGGTAGGTCCATAGGAAGGATGCGTCAGTGGCTGTTTGAATTTTGGGGTGGGACGATGGGGGGACAGTCAGGCAAAGAGAGAAGCTCCAACGGCATTCAAACACGACTCACCGTTCGTCACGACACCGCCAACAACAGCGACGACGCTGTTCTTCGACACGGGCATATCCGCGACCAGACCGTACCTGTTCTCCTCGCCGACCCACCGGACGGACAGCCTGTTGTCGTCCTTCAACCCGTCGTCGAGCATCCAGCCGGCCTTCTGGCGCCACTCGTCGTACCAGACGGGGTCGAGAGTGTACCGTTCGTCCTGGAAGATGTCGTGGGCGGCGACGAGGGGCGCGACGGCCGGGTCGACGGCGAGGGTGTGGAGGACTTCGGTGGCGAAGCGGAACGGGAAGTCCGCGTGGGTGAGGCGGAGCGGGGTGGCGTCGGTGGTGGTGTCTTTGTAGAGGTGGGTGGAGTTTGGGGGCGGGGCTGCTGAGGCATTTTCTGCGGCGGACGGGGTGGCTGACGGTGTTGAGCGGGCAGAGGAGATGGAATTGATGAAAGGGATGGTGGAGAGGGAAATGCTGAGTGAGGGGAGGGTGGGGAGAGTGGGGAGGTCGGGAAGCTTTTCGGTGACAGTTAGCGTTACGTTATGGGGGCAAATGTTGCTGAAACAGAAGAATATTTGCCACGGCTCACCAGCAGGCCGACGAGGGCGGAAAGGCAGATTACGAGGGCCATGACGAGCTGCGACTCCGTTGCATCATCGTAACGATCATGTCGGGAGCGGCGTTTGCTCTTGAGGGTCTGGCTGCAGTTGCTGCTGTCGATGGGACTGCTCCTGCTGCTGTTCACAGAACTGGGGGTGGCGACCGCCGCCACCGTCATTGTCATCGTGATTGAGTGTGAGTGTATTCCTCGTAGCTGTTGCTGCAGTTTGTCGGAGTTCTTGCTGCAGTGAGCGCCTTTTTATCCACTGGCGTCAGACAAGACACAGAACAGGCAGATCAAAGAGCGGCCCGACAGACAGTCTGGACAGACACGCGCGCCACCCCACCACGTGCCACCCCCCCCGTCGCAGTTTCTCTCGCCCGCTCCACCGTCTAACTAGGGGGTGGAGGACATACTGCATCAATAACCGTGATAGAGGGACAACGCGTGGATGCTGCTGCAAAGTGTGGTGCTGGTGGCGTCGTATAGAGGGGTGGATGGATGATGTGGGGTGTCTGTCTGGGCAGCAGGTGCTCCCGCGACGTGACTGCTGAGGGCTAATTATGGTATATTCGATCCCCTTCGTCTGTCCGCAACATACACATCTATGTACTTTCATCACGCAACAAAGCCTTTTTTTCCATCTCGTTCGAGCCGCATCTACAGCCACGGTGTAGTGCCCTCCGCGAAGGGTGTATGGAAGGAACGCAACGGTAAATAAATATTTGAGGCGGGTTAGACGGTTTGTAATATGATCCGCAGATACAGCGCTTGCTATTGCAAGGCTGTGGATTGGCTCCGACCTATCGGGAAGAAAGAGGGTGGAGCATCTCGCCTCTTTATGGACTAATGCTGTTGTATTGTAAAACAGAAAACGCATCTCATCAAAGTATGCGCTCAGCACGGTCGCAACGGGTCCTGACCGACCTTGGTGATGCGGCGCTCGTCAAACAATCCCCAGTGGCGCTCGACCGAGTGGAAGTTGGGCTTCCAGCTACGAAAAAGTTGAAAAAAAAGAAAAATACGGGTGGTTAGCCATTATAATCGAGAACTGTACAGGAGGAATACCTCTCGTCCGTAAACTCAAACCAAAAATACGGTATCTGCTTCTGCGCGGCCTTGCATCGCCATTCTGTTGTCCTGTCAGCGCACAAACGGGGAGCCAGCCCGCCGGGGGACAAACCTGCCAAAAGGAACCGCAGGTTGCCCAAGGAGGGAACGGCAGCGCTGGGGGAGAGTATGGTGAGCCAGAGTGAAAGGACGCTCAGGTTTTACCCCATTGTTTCTCCGGCTGTCGGCCACCCGATCTCGCCCAACACGACCGTCTTGCCCTTGCTTCTCGCACCAATCTCTCGCCATATCCGCTCCTGGTAGGCCGACGCGTCTTTGACATTGAAACTCTCCTTCGAAAAAAAAGCAACGGATAGTCTTCAGTGAGTGTTCATATCGGAATGCGGGGAAGTCCAACCCAGAACGGGTACAAGTTGATCATGACAACGTCCACGGCATCGATGAGCGGCTCTGCGTACGTCGGGCCGCCAATGTCTGCGACGGTGTACAGCAGCGGTCGTGGCAGGTAGGGCGCGAGGGACTCACGGGTGCGGGCGAGGTAAGCGGTCAGTCGCGGGACGGTTAGTTCGCCACGGAAGAGTGTCTGTTTTCGGTGTGCCGCGCATCAGAGGAATCTCTGGATGAACGATACAATCCAAAAAATGGCAAACCTCGCTGCCGACAATAACCGCCTCTACCGCGCCAAACATGGCAGGCCCTGTTCGTGCCAAGCGAACGAGCTCCCTAAATTTTTCGTTGCACTGGACGTAAACCACAAGGTGCGGCCTCAAAGAAGGAAAACCCGTGCGTTGGTTGGGGGTATCTCTCTCACCGCAACTCGCTCTCAAACCGAGCCTCGCTCCCGTCCAGCGCCATGCCCAACCACACTCGCAACCCGCTCGCGCCGCTCTCCGCGACGGCGGTCAGCACCGCCTCTGCCGTCCTGCACGTTACGCCCGGCGCCGTGTCCGGGTCGATCAGGTGGAAGGTCTTGACGCGCGCGGTCAGGTTGGACAGCAGTGCGATGTCGGCTTGGATCGATGCGAGGCTTGGGCAGGCCGTCGGGGGTGTGTTGCGCCTTGGCCCATCTGGGGGCCACGCGTTGGGTCAAACATACAGAAAATGCAAAGCCAATTTTTGAACGCAAGCGCAAAGTTGGATTACAGTTTACACCCCAGAGGGGCTTGAGGTTGGGCGTGGGTTGAGACGCAGCGAAAATCGCAGTCAGTGCGATTGTGCATATGGTGGCGAAAATGAGAGTTGGGAGACAGATCATCATGGGCTGTTTTAGTCTAGTAACAAGCTCACGCGGTGGCAGCACTAAACAGATTCTTTTTATAACAAAGAGAGCGCGCAGCACATGGGCTCTCCTTTTTTTTTTTTTTTTAATCTTTTTGCGAAGCCTAACCGATGATGACGATAATGATGATGATGATTGATCGGACGCGTCTCAGCTGTTGGTTGGCGCGAGGTGCGAGATGGGTGTGATGGGGCCGTGATTTTTTTTGACTGCGAAATGTCGGAGGATTTTGGTCATGTTCCGCTCAAATACCGACCTTGTCAATGTTTCACTGCTGTCCTTTCTTTCTTCCTTGTGATCGCTGTTCCAACTCGACCCAGTCCTGGTGAGTCCAGCCGCTTGCACGCCGACGACGGCCTGGGAACTCGGCCGGCCCCATACCCATCGCCCAGCTCCCACGCTCCTGCTCCCGCTGTCCCATCGCTTTTCAATTGCGGCGTTCGCGCTGGTCCTCTGCTCGTCCCCCCGTCACTGCGCCATAGAACAAATGATGATCGTACCTTTCTTACCTTACCTACATTCACTGACTCTTTGCTGAAGTCAAAAAAGCGTTCTGATCTTTGTGCACCACCACCTCAATCTGCTACCCTCCTCCGTCCAACCCTGACTGATGTTGCTTTTATTGCCGCATTGAACTAACTCCACGATCCTGTGTACAGGGGTCACGCAATTTGCCTTTTTCTCGTTCAGTTACTCATCCCTCCCTTCCTGTACGGCCTGCTCAATTGCTTTGATACTCCATCCGGTGTGATGCGGAGAGTGCTTTTGGGTGGAGGCTTTTGGGGTGTTTCTCGGGTGGTGGGTGGCTTCTGAACGTGTTGCAGTGTGATGACAAATTCGGATAATAAGCATTTATTTAACAAGTGTGGAATCAATCGTCATTGTTCACACAAGCGAGAAAAAAGAAGATAAAGTGACAGACAGACAGACAGACAGACAGACAGACAGACATGAGCAGCAACCCAAACAGGGTGCCAGTCTCGCGCCGTCCGCGATCCACTGACTTCAACGACTACAACTCCTCGTCCTCCTCCTACTCCTCCTCAGGCGACCGAGACCGCGACCGAGACCGCGACCGCGACCGCGATCGCGACCGCTACTCCTCCTCTTCTTCTTCGTACTCTTCCCTGTACGAAAGCTCATCTGGATCCCACAACCACTCGTCGTCCTCGTCGTCGGGAGATCACTACAGCAGCAGCAGGCCGTCCGGAAGCACCAAGCGCAACCGATTCGAGGACGATTCTGCCCCCTCGCACTCGGGCGACTCGTCTTCGCGCAGCCAGGCCTCGGGCGACGCTCCGGACGATGGTGGGTGTGCTGGCTTCCAACAGGAGATGGTGTTCGATGACCGTCATCTGCCTTTACAGATGTCTCTTTTTCTTCCACTTCCCCCTCATCACGTGTTGCTAATCGCAGCCGACTGCGGACAACGTTTCCTTGGATCAAACTAACCTCTAACCTGAACCATCTTACCTCATCTCCATCTAACCCACATGTAACCCATCTCGGCTAATCAACACTCACCGTACTGACGCACTCAACTAACGGATCTCACAACCACTAATCGGCGCGATTCGGACTGTGGTTGGAATCCCCCAACCCCACGGCTGACACAGGCAGGAAAAAGCGCAAGTCGCGCTGGGGCGACGAGACGACAAAGGTTTTCGTTCCCGGCGTCCCCGCGGTCATCCCCAAAGGCTTGCCTCCCGCTCAGATGGAAGAGTTTGTGGTGAGGATGCGCATGGAAGAGATCGGCCGCAAGCTGCGCATGGGAGAAGTGCTTCCGCCTGGCGAGAGGTGAAGTCCAGTAGCTCCTTTATGCCTTGACCACTCCCCCCGCCGTCGACCTCTGTGCTTACTGTTCTCGTCCAAACCCCATCGGCAAACCAGGCGGTCAGTCTCTCCCGAGCCAGTGTACGGTGGCGACGGCAAGCGCATCAACACACGCGAGTACCGATACCGCAAGAAGCTGGAGGAAGAACGCCACAAGCTGGTGGAAGACGCGATGAGGCGCTTTCCTGGCTTTGTCCCGCCTGTTGACTACAAAAAGCCGACGAAGCTGCAGGACAAGCTGTACATTCCGGCCAAAGACTATCCCGACATCAACTTTATCGGTCTTTTGATTGGTGAGTCAGCCGTTGCGGTCTTGTTTGCTGGTGTGTTGTTCCTCGACCCGATTTGGTGCTGATTATACTTCAACACGAATCTCCAGGCCCTCGAGGTAACACGCTCAAGAAGATGGAGGCGGATTCTGGCGCCAAGATTAGCATTCGAGGTAAAGGGTCTATCAAAGACGGCAAGTCGCGAGCGGACGGCCAATTGGCCCCTGGCGAAGAGGAAGAGTTGCACTGTTTGATTACAGCCGACTCGGAGGAGAAAATTAAGGCAGCGATGAAAATGATTGACAAAATCATCGAGACGGTAAGAAATTCGTTGGCCCATCTCGGTCATCAATTCTAACGCGCGAGACATCTACCCCCACACTCCCAGGCCGCGACGGTCCCTGAAGGCCAGAACGAGTTGAAGCGCATGCAGCTCCGCGAGCTGGCGTCTCTGAACGGCACCCTGCGCGATGACGAGAACCAAATCTGCCAGAACTGCGGAGCCACCGGCCACCGTCGCTACGAGTGTCCCGAGTCAAAGAACTTTACCGCCAGCCTTGTCTGCCGCATTTGCGGCGGTGCCGGCCACGTAGCCAAAGGTGAGAAAAGGCGTCCTTCTCTTCTCGATAAAATTTGTCGCTCATTTTTTATTCACTCGTTTCGCAAAGATTGCGCGGAAAGGAACAACCCCGAAGCACTGAAAGAGGCCTCGCAGCGCGAAGCAAAGCTCGACAACGAATACGCCAGCATGATGGCGCAGCTTGGCGGTGGATCGGTAAGCTCACATTTGCACAGTGTACTGGGTTTATTCGACTTCTGACAATTCCCCCCAACCACTCAGGGTGGCGGCGCATACGGCCCCCGCGGCGGGTCGGCCAACTCCTCCAAGCCGCCCTGGGCCGCCGACAGCGAGGCCAACCTCCCACCGTGGCAGAAGCGCGACGCGGCGGCCGCGGCCCCCGTCGCGCCGTCGATGCCCAACTACTACCCGCCGAACATGATGGGCATGATGCCCGGGACGCCGGCGGCCACGCCTTGGGGCGCCGCGGCGCCGTGGAACCCGGCCTGCTGGAGCGGCGGTACCTCCACCGCCCCCCGGCATGCCGGCAGCGGCGGCGCCGTGGTCACAGCAACCGCCCGGGGCGCCGTCGTGGGCGCCGCCGCCCCCGCCCGGCGCGTACATGCCGTACGGGTGGGCGCCGCCCCCGCCGCCGGGGATGGACCCTCCGCCCCCGCCGCCGCCCGCGAACCCGCCGCCGCCGCCTCCCCCGCCGTCGTGAGGAGTGGCGTGGAGCGTGTTGTTGTTTGTCGTGCTGATGAGTTGCTCTCTTTTTTTTTTTTTTTTCTTCTTCGCCGTCTGTTTGGAACGCTTTTGGTTGTTGTTCGGCTGGTGGGGTCCTTACGCTTATTCACTCAAAGTGGGGGCCGCTCCGTTTTTTTTTTTCAATAAAAGCTTCTCTTTTTTGTTTCGAACCCCTCCTCAGCTTTCTGCGTTGCGCTTTACACTCGCTCTGTTTCACCGCATCGTTCACTCCCCTCTTTTTCACCTGTACATCAGCAAGTTCCCGCCACTCTCCCTGCCCGCCCCACGACCGTGACCACCCTTCCCGTGGCCTACATCCTGCTGAAACTCCTCCGGCGGCACCGGCTCCGCGACGGCGGCCTTGGTCGACAGCTTCACGCCCAAAGCCCTTTCCGCGGCGTCGACGAGCACGGGGATGCACTAGTTGTTCCGTTGTTTACGGGTTGGGTTGACACAAACACATCAAAAAGGAAAAACCCCCCAAACAGGAAACAGCAAAAAGAAGGGGAAAAAAGCTCATACCGCATCGGGATCCTCGACGCCGGGTATAATCCTTCCGTTGCGCCTCGTGCGTTTCCCCGGGGTCGCGAGGACTCTGACGCGGGCGTCGGTGGTTCCCAAAAACGCGAGGAGCGAGGCCAGGAAGCGGTCGGCGAGGGGGCGTGGCGGGGGGAAGGGGTTGGACGTCCTTGACTTTTGGGTTTGTTGGGGTTAACACAAAAAAAGGCCAAGAACCAAAAAAAAAAAAAAAAAAAAAAAAAAAAAAAAAAACACCCAGAAAAAAAGAAACCCAGAGTGCTTACGCGGCACAGCGCCGTTCATCGTGACCTGGTAAACCGCACCGTCGCGGAGGGTGTTGCTTGTTGGGACGTTGAGGGCCGCGAGGAGGAGGACGTCGTGGACTTGATGGTCTTCGAGGAGGGTTGCGAGGGCGCAGGCGAGGTGGTGGCGCGCGGGTCGGGGCGAGGTGGGCGGTGAGGGAGAGGAGGGAGATCTGGTTTGGTTGGTGGGGGGGGGAGGAGAAGCGGACGGTAAGGAGGTGAACGATCCGATCCGATGGGGCAACACGCACGTCGGCGCCGTCGGCGGCCTTGACGGTCGAGACGACGATGCCGGAGGTGCCTTCATCTTCATCCGCTCCATCGGCGGCGGCTGGGGGCGGGGTCCTCGCGGAATCCCGGCCAGACGATGGATGCGGTGGCATCTGCGGGGACGCCGGCGACGGCGGGGCGGAGAGCGCGGGCGCCGGCAGGCGGATGCGACGTCGTGCCAGCCGATGGCGACGCGCGGGGCGATGCGGGTCGTGGCGGGTAGGAGGCGGAGGGGGGCGGCGAGGAGGACGGCGACGGCACGGGCATGGTTGCGGGCGAACCCTCCTTGTCAGCAATCGAGAGTTGAATGAACGCGCGTTTCTTTTTGTGTTTCGCGTGGCAGACAAGGGATTGGTGTGGCGACGATTGGGGCGGATGTATTTCTTGGGACACGGCCACGATCGCGGTGCGGTGTGGCCGCTCCATCTGGAATACCGCATATGGACATATGTACTTGCATATTCACTCCCATTGGGGGGGGAAGACGCCGACGCCTACCCGACGCTCTTCCACCAGTCCGCCGCCGCCGCGCCCCCTCTCGAACCGACCGAAGTCGAGAAGATCAGCCACTTGCTGCTCCCTTCTCGCCATCATCGTTGGACCCGCTGCGGGACGGCATGAAGGTCCCCGTCCTCCTCCAGTTCAACGGAATACGCGCCCTCCGCGACCCTCGCGACTTCCAAACACGATCTATTAGTACCATGGAACGTCCCGATCTGGCGAGTTTTGGTTTGGTTCAAACCTTCCGTCGGGGTGACTCACTCACAGGAGGAGGCTGACGACAAGAAAAGAAAAAAAGAAGAGAAAAAAGAAGAAAAAAAAAGAAAAAAAAGAAGAGCTCTTGTGTGTGGCGCAGGGCCTATCCTTGTCAGAAAATCGGAGATCGGACGGAGCGCCTTGGACGGATTTCTCGGACAGGTCCATCTCATCCAAAGTCAAGTCACGGCTCTGACGGTCTGGTTCTCCTTGACCCAAATTCGACCGACTACTGCAGCTGCTGTGCTGACGCTGCTGCTGCTGAGAATCGCGTGTCCGACTCCTTAGTCCTGACGTAAGGCAAGCGGTCTGCTCCCCTGGGTCCCTGCTTCCAACCTCTTTGCCAAAAATCGCTCTCGCTCGCTCGCTCTCGTGTCCTTTCTGCTGCTGCTGCTGCTGCTGCTGTTGCTGCGGCTGCCAGCGCTGAGGAGCCAACAACCACCCACCGGGAGGAAACCTGTTCCATCCGTACAACCGCCAAAGTGAGAGAGGTACAGAAAGAGAGAGAGAGAGAGAAAGAGAGAGAGAAAGAGACTGAGAGAGAGGGAGAGAGAGAGAGAGAGAGACTGAGAGAGACTGAGAGAGAGAGAGAGGAGAGAGAGGCCGAGTGTGTGCGGGCATGTCTTTCTCATTGTTCATGCCCTGTCTGTCTGTCTGTCTCTCTGTCTGCTTGCCTGCCTGAGCACGCCCCAACAACAATTTTCTTTCAGGTTTTTGGCATGTTTTTTTTTTTTTTTTTTTTTTTGATCAACCAGAGGGGATCAGTCTGTCTACGAATCAGTCTGTCCGCCCTCCCTCTCTCTCCCCGCCCCCAAACTTCTCGGTCATCACTTGGCTGCACTTGTGAACAATTCTCTCTCTCTTTCCCCCCGCCGCCGGCTTGCCAGTCAACTCGTCGCCGCCGCCACCTGCTGCTGCTGCACTCGCCTCGCACTGCGCGTACTCCCCGCCCCTTCCTCCCTGACGTCGCCTCCCGCCCCCTTCAACCGGTCTCCTCCTTGGCACTGCACCCTTCTTCACGCCTGTACCCCGCACGCAAGCCCTCTCTCTCTTCGCTGCTGCAGCTCGCGCTCAAGCCCTGCCCCTCCGACGTGACCCCAAAACTCACGCCTGCCACTCCCACACGGCGCGTCCCACGCACCCCACTCCCCTGCCCCCCTCCCATCCATGTCCGCCTCCGTCCGCTCCTCGAGGGCGCCGCGCCGCCCTCGACCCAGTAGCCCCGACGAGGACGCAGCCTCGTCCCTGTCCTCTGCATCCGCATCCTCGTCGTCGACGGCGCAGCCCCAGCGCAGCACCACCACTACCCACAACAACAACAACAGCAACAACGGCAACGCCGACTCCAACAACCCCAACAACCCCAAGAAGCGCAGCGCAGACCCCTCCGTCGTCGCCGTCGAGGTCAAGCGCAGCCGGAAGGGCGTGCCTCGCCGCGCACCCGTCAGGCACGGCTCGCCCGAGGTCGCCGCGGGGATCATCATCAACTTTGGGTTTGGATGGAAGCACGACCACCACCACAACCACCACAACCAACCGAAGGTCAGCCCGAGCTCCGCTACCACCACCACGACTGCTACCAAGGCCAGTGGAGGCAAGAACGACAAGACGGCCGTCTCTGCCGACGTAGCACCTCCCTCCCCCCTCGCCGTCCACCTCCTCCCTCTCGTCCTGCACATCCTCCACTTCCTCAAACCAGCCCACCCAACCCGCGCCGCCCTCCACCACCACGACCACCACCTCGCCATCCTCCACCACTCCCTCATCCTCACCATCATCGACGACCGCCACTCCGTCCACCCCCTCCACCTCCGCCGCCGCCGGCCGACCACCCCACTTCCACGCGCTGACGACGCAGTTCGCGACGGTGCGGGTGCGGTTCGTCGGGCGCATCGCGAGCAGCTGGGACGTGCCGGACGTGCTGCAGCGCGCGGCGTCGCACTCTGCGGTCGCGGCGATGATGGTGGAGCGGGACGGGTGCGCCGCAAGCACCGCCGCAAGCAACAACAACAGCGGCGGCGGTGGTGGTGGCGGTGGAAAGAAGAAGAAGAAGGGGAAGGCGGCCAACAGCAGCAAGACGGCGGCGGCGAGCGCGGCGAACCGCGCGCGGACGGCGGCGGCGACCAAGGCGCGGCGGGAGGCGGCGGCGGCTGCTGCTGCTGCGGCAGCGAAAGCAGCGGCGGCTGCGGCGGAGGGGGTGGAGAAAGCCAGAAAGGACGGGGACGGCGGTGGTGACGAGTCAGGAACCGATTCTTCCGGTGGCGCCACCGCCAAGTCGGCCGAGCCCGCATCCACAAGCAGCAAGAGCCGCAAGAGATCAGCGGCCGAAGCGCACGCGGGCGAGGCGCGGGCTTCTTCTTCTTCTTCTTCTTCTTCATCCTCGTCGTCTTCTTCGAAGCGCTCGCGGGTCCGGTTCTCTTGAAAAGTGTCTCTTTTTGACAATTGTCACTTTTCCTCGTACCCGTCCCCCCGTCCTCCTCCCCCACTATCCATTCGTGCTCGTCTCGTTCTTTTCCCCCCGTTGCCCCGATCATTTTTGCTCAACCCTAGTTAGACCAGCAGTTTATTTTTTTTTCTCTCTATTAACGGCCTCCATCAGTTCTTTTTGATGTCCTTCTTTTGTTGAGTGATTGCTTGTCTGAGTGAGAGTACGAGTGTGTGTGTGTGAGTGAGTGAGTGTGTGTGTTTTCTCAACCGTCGTGGATGGGCCTAACCCTGTCAGGGTGGCCGCCTGTCCCCACCTCCGTTTTCCCTCAAGTCATCGTTCCCTCGGCAGAAGAGGAAAAAAAAAAAAAAAAAAAAAGAAAGAAAGAAAGAAAAGTGAAAAAAAACGTCGATCGATCGATCTTTGGCTTTTTGTCTGTCTTTCGGATTTCCATAAATGGATCTGCCCAGCAGATGATTGGTGGGTCCAGACAAACCCACCAATTTTTGAAACTCCGATGGGGGGATTTTTCCAAAGTTTCTACTTCTGTCGGGCTACCTTTTGTTCTGTTTGGTGTGTGCTTCTTGGACTCCCTTCCTGAAAGCTCATTCACGCAACACACAGACACGCGCACGCACACACACACAACACACACACACACACACTCTCGCTCTCTCTCTCTCCTCTCTTGTTACCTCCCCTGGAGCCACCGCCGCCCCACGTGCGAGAGGGCCGCGGCCACACGGAAATTGTCATTTCGACAGCGGAAAATAGTGGGTGGTGTGGAGTCGGGAAGGAAGATTGCACACTGGGGAACGGTCAATGCAGGGCCGGAGGTTACAGGAGGGGCTGTCCGCGGAGGCGGGGTTGGGAAAAAACAGGTGATTGTCCGCCAAAATCCAAGAGCGTGCCGGGAACGGGCGGCGGGCAAGACCTAAAGGGAATAGTGTTGGCGCGCAGGCCAGGATACGAGTGGGGGAGCTTGGTGGGGCGATGACGGAGCTTGCCAGAGGGTGAAGGGTGAAATGCCGCATTGGCAGTCCCAGAGGATTTTCTCGTCGCGCGAGAGGTAGTTGGATATGGAACGAGGGCAGTTATGTACTCACCTTGCGCACTCGCACTTCCTTGCTTCCAAAGTCGAGTAGGTCGCAGCCCTCCCGCATTATTACCCAGTTTATCTCCTGTCCAGATGTGTGGTAACTATTCCGACCCTTGAGGACAGACACCCGCGCACAGGGGGATTTGCTCTCTGTCGCCAACCCAAAGAACCTCTCGCTCACGCAGTCGGAGGGATCGCAAAACATACACCTCTGGACCTGCTGGGGCAGCATGCAGCACAACACCACACCCCTCGACAGCTCAAACATGGCGGGAGAGGCCGCTGATGCACCTCAAATGTCCGGCAGTCAAGCATGGCAGAAAACGCAGCCTTTGCCCTCCCGTCCCTCCTTCCAGCCCCACGCCCTGGCCGCTGAGCACCCCGCCCCGCCCTTTCCCTGCTCCTGCTCTCCCCCAGCGACATGGCCAGCGTCTCCCGCGTCTCCCGATCCGTCGCCGCCGCCGTCACAGCTGCCACCGACACCGCCGTGCCCGATCGCCACCCACCCTTCGGACGAACGCGCAGAGTCCGTCGCTCCCGCGATCGTTTTGCTGTCGCAAGCCTTCGGAAGTTCGACGAGCCGGACAGATTCATTGACCAAGGCGAGGCGTTACGTCCCCGGCAGCATAGCAGGGAGAAAAATGACGAAGACGCTCAAAGCACCCTCTCCAAAGCTTGGGCATGGATGGTGGGCGGCTGTGTGGAGCTCAACAGTTTGAACTTCGTCGAGGCGAGACGGGGCAGTCCATTCTGGAGCTTGCAGAGTCCGCCGAGCCGGCGGTCCCCAAGCACCTCGTGGGCGAAACGGTCGTGGTGCTTCCTCCATGTGTGGGAGATCTTGCGTGCAGCAGCGTCGGCGGACAACGCGACCCTGTTCGAACCGGCCATTATGTCGATCTTTCGGCTGTTGCATCCAAAGCGGCAGCGGGCTATTCAGAGGGCGACTCTCCCTGCAGCTTCCCCACACTCTGCAGTACTGAGAGACGCGTTTGTGGCCTCCCATCAGACGAGGACCGGCGTTTGCGCCAAAATCCTTGAATAACGCGCAATGTTAAGCTAGGAAGACTTGGCGACCGGTCTTTTCATCGTGGAGAAGGGAGAAGATGAGGAAACAGACGAGGACGCGGACGAACGACTTACGGAGATTTCGAGCCCGCCACAGCGGGAGAAAATGAAAGAGAGGGGAAACAGGTTGCTGAGGCGACGTTGGGGTGGGGAATGGACCGACGAAAGGAGAAGCCGGAGATTAAATTGATCTCTTGTATTTCACATAACAGTTTCGCTTCGTTCGCTTGTTCTAGTAGCACCTTTTTTTTCAGCGGGCGCATATTTGTCCGAATTGTATTGATACTTCTCAAGGCAAAACCTCTGGAGTGCTGTGCTCCCCATTGCCTTACGGAGATGTAAAAACAGCTGTCGCAGAATAGTAAAAGTTGTCGTCATCAGTTGTTCCAACCGAGAAAGGAAAGTCATTGTCCGCCCAATGTCCGCCTGCCCAGAATGTTTCGCGCCCCGACCCCAGAAGTCTTGATCACTGTGCTGAACGGGCCGGCCGAAGGCAAGGAACCTACGGACAGCCCTGGACTGCGCGCTTGGCACTTGACCGGCGAGAGGCGAAACCGTTGAGGACTAAGGTCGCGGAACTGATCAGGGACGCTGGCGGCCGGTGGGTCGACCCGACGAATCCGCAGTCGCAAAGCGAGGGCCAAGAGCGCTTGTGCGCTTCCGTACCCGACGTGTTCGAGTCGCTGAGCAGGCGTTCTATTTCTTCGTGCCGGGTCGTGGAGCACATGCTGAAAGACGAGTGGGCGACGCCATTCGTGCAGACCCGCGGGCGGCCGGCCGCGCTCTGTGTGCCATCGTGTCGGGCAAGTCCGTGGGGAACGGCAGTTCAGCGCTGCGGGATGGAAGAGCAGAGCTTCTTCTGCTGTCCTCTCGGAACTGTTCGAGCTTCCTCAACAGGCGGAAGTCACTGTCGTGGGAGGCTTTCGCGGCACTCTTCTCGGCGCACCGCTGGCTGGCGATGAGGAGGGTAATGAACTTATGGATGACAACTAAATCATCACGGTCGGGTCGCTGGGCAGCCGTGTGTTTGATTTCACCCAAATGAGAATGAAGCTTGTGCCCATTCTGTTCACACTTCCCACCACAAAGCCACGAGCACCATCCCCTCACCTTCAGATCCCCCCAGTCTTTTCCAGATCCGCCTCCCCCACTTCCTCAGAAAGATGGTCCTGACCAACCCGATCGTCTACCTCTCGAACTGCTTTCAAAATGGTACAGCCACATGTACTACAACAACGAGAGCGCGAGCAACAACGGCGAGTTGCCGAACGCCGTGTGCGACTTTGGCGACTACGTGTACTGGAGACGTGCACGACGCCCAGGACCAAGGCTTCGACCGGTGCAGCTGGACGCGCAGTCGCTGCCACCGGATTTCGCGCACGTATCGCGAGGTGATGGTCGCGATTCGCAAACTGCTACAAGGACAACAAGCGCACGCTGTACACTACCAGCCATCATGGTCAACCAAATTACCTCGGGTCCAGTAACCCGTCCACAACTAGAAAGGATGCCAAAAGCCTTACGGAGCCTTGTCCGACTCAAATCAACACGGCGAAGGCGGCAATGCCAGACAGAGCCGCAGGAGCCCACACGGAGGCGTGTGCCGCGCCGGCGCCTGACCTGGACGAGGTCGTCGCGGCCGGGAGGAAGCTCGCCGGGGGTAAGCTCGTCGCTCCCGCCGCGGTCTTGGCTGTCGCAGGCTGAGAGGCGGTGAGCGCGCTGCTTTTTGGAGGAGGTCACGGCCGAGGAGGTGGTTGCGGTGGCCGACGGGAAGTGGCAAAAGGTTGGCAGCTGGCTCATGGTGGCCTTAGCAGTGTCCGCATCGTTGACGGAGCAGCCGTTGGTAATGCAAGTGTTGCTTGCAGCGATTATCGAAGTCTTGGGGGGCGATGATGAAGGGAGAGGAGGGCGGTAGGCGCGGTTAAAGGGGCCGATTACCAGCTTTCCCACTCGGGAAACACGCACCAGGTTGCTGCACAGGGACTTCACTTCGTTGGCGGATGCCCAACGTGGTCAGGCACGTCTGCGCACACGACGGAAGGGTCGAGAGCACGCCGTTGAAAAGCTGCACAATCGTCGCAGCGGGGTCGGCCAAAGCGGACGAGGTCTGGGCCGATACTTACTGAGGCGGAGATCACCGCGAGGGAAAGCGCGGTGACCTCTGCACCATTTTGGATGGTTGGGTTGAGTGGGTTGAATCGGTGACAAAAGCATGGACATTGCATCCATGCCGTCATCCACATGAGACTGGAACACTGTCAAAAACTGTTTGGATCTCAGCCAAACAAGCTGCACAGTTTACTCCAAAGGATGCATTTGATCTTGTTTGGAACGAAGAAGTTCAGAATTTGATTGTGCTTCATACAAACATGAACTGCATCACCCAAAGAATGGAATGTCTGAAGAGAAAGGAGATGGAGCTGGCTCAATTGGATTGTGCTCAACTGTCTGCAGAAGAACTCAATCGTGAGACTGATGAAGAAGCAGGCTCTGAAGCTGCTGAAGGTGGTGATGGAGCACGTGCTGTGAATGCTCAAGTAGCTACTGGTGGTACTGGTGCACTGGCCCCTTGTACCACACGGGCTCAAGCAGGCAAAATCACCCTGGGTTATCACATTCCAGTTCACTACTATGGGCGTGAGTGAGTTTTATCAATTAAAAAAATTCAAACAAAAAGCAAGATTTTGAAGCTTAGTCATATCGCTATGCGCTATGTAAGTTTGGTCTCATTTGGACAATGCTGGGATTGCTAAAACGAATGGACCAAATCTTCATCAAAACTCAATTAAAGGAGCAAACAGCCAGCATCATCAGAGAGCCCTTATCCAAAACAGTCTTTGTTACTAAGTAAGTAGTTGTGTATCTTTGTTTTTTCAAGTGTGGTGCAAGTTGCAAAACATCCAAATGTGTCACATTTCGAAATTCAGTTATCGCTGACCTTTTTTCTTTGTTTTTCCAACTTTTGCTCAACAGAATCATCATAGAAAAAAAAAATTGGAGCCATAGTCACTTTAGCCGTTTATTTCATGTCCATTTTCGGAGTAGTGCGCAAATTTTGAAAGACTTTGGTGCAATTTGTACATCAGTCCACTAATAGGAGAAAAGGCGTGCCACCATCGGCACAGCTGCAGTCTTGTTGCAATTACTATTTGTCTAGATTGGGTGAAACAAGGTGCAAAGTACCAACAGAAAGCCCTTTCAATTCTGAACGTGCTGGTTCAAGTTTCATCACTAAAGTCGCATCGGTGCAGAAGTTAGGTATGGGACAACTTCGAGGGTCATTGTGCCGCATGTGGCACGGTGGCATCGACCCTTAAAGGGCCAAGAGACGCAGGGTCCAACATGTCTTGCGTATATATGTTTTCTAGTACCAAGGAGCCTGACACCCACACTGTTCCCCATCGACAACGCGCACGTTCGGTGGCGGCGCCACCTCGTCGTTCCGCGTCGAGTGCGCCGCGCACCACACCGTCACCCTGCTGGTCACCAGCCGAAAAAACTGGCTAAACACGCGCTCGCGGACCGGCAGCGCCTCGCGCGGCGTGCAGTACGTCATCCAAACCGGCTCGTGCGCTGCGAGAAGCGTCGCGCCGCCCCGCTGCGTCGGGCTGTTCACTGCCGTCGGGTCCGGCGCGTCCCGCTTTTGCGCGGGACGGCGTTGCGCGGGGTCGGAGGGCCGCGGCTCTGCCGGTTCCTCCGCAGGAATCGGCGGGAATGCGAGGGAGGCGGGGGCGCCGCGGTTCAGGAGGCTGCGAAGATTCTCGACACTGCCGAGCGGACCCATCACGCCGCGCGGGTCTCGAAGAACGCAGTCCCACACGCGGCACGACCCTGAGACGTTGGAGGCCTGGAAAAGCCCGCCTTTGATATTCGAAACGGCTGGCCCTTTTAAAAAAGGTGGAGGAAAGGGCGAGCAGCAGCAGAGTCGAGTCAGCGGAAACGCCAAGACTGCACGGTGAAGGAAGTAAATTGGATGCACTTACTTCCATCAGCTCCCCACTCCTCCGGCTCAAGCAGAATTGACTCGTCACTATTGCTGCCGGGGTCCTCCGCAATGCCAATTGGATCGTCAAAGTTCGCCTCGATGTGCAGGCCAGGTCGGAGTTGCGTCTCACCGGGTTCAAGCCATCTCTCGTCGATGGTGAGGTACCCAACCTTGCCGACTTCATCGGGACAGTTGAGCAGGCAGAGATCAATGAGGCCCGAGTAGCGCCGGCACTTTAGCGGGAGGCTGCAATAGTGACCCATCTCGATGGGCAGCATGCTGACGTGGAATGGCTCAACAAGCCTGGGGTCGAGGGCCTCCGTCACAAGGGCGTGGAGCCGTGCTTCTTCCTCTGCGGCAGCCAGGAGCGACGCCAACCTGCTTGAAGGCGGTGAGGAAGATGATCCTCCCAATCTCGCCGATTCCACGCCAGCGTTACCCGATCCCATCTCCTGCCTCGCATCCACCTCTGCCATCACCCGCTCCCTTGCGCTCTGCTTTGCCCGCTCCTCTGCGCGCTCCCATTCTTGCGGCGACAACCACCCGACTTCCTTCAAAACGTACTCCTCAAAGCAGGCCCACTGCGCTGCCATCTCGCGACGGATCTGGGTGGTTAGTCTTGCGGGGAATCCCCTCCACCAGTACTCAAAGCTCCACCGCGAGGAAAAGTCGCTGCAGCCCCAGTTTTTGTGGTCTGAATTGAGGCCAGGGAAGAAATATTGGGCGCTGCGGCGAGCAATCGGTGGGTGTGCGAACGTCAAGCCCCTCACAAGCGGGGGAGGAAGAAGTGGCGGTGGCTGCAGACGGTCGGCGGCGGCTTCTTCTTTTTCTGCTTCCTGTCCTTCTGTCCCACCATCGCTTTCGTCAGGATCGCCATCGATTTGGGTACCACTGCTGAGTAAGTGGTTGCAGCGACCGAGGTTGGCGAAGCCGTAGACCGACCAGTCGATGAAGGGCGAAAGGTTCCTGTCGCGATGGCTTTGCAGTATGAGGGCCAGGGCATCGCGGTCACCTCTCAGGACGCGAAGCGGACTGGTGCGGCTGAGGAACACCCCGCGGAGCAGTGTCTTGACGACTGGGTCCCTGCATTCGCTACCGTTGTTGTCAACACCGTTCCAGCACTCCTCGGTTTGGACTTGGTTCTTTTTCACTCGCCTCCTCTGCCGCCTCCGTCGTCTGCCCTGGCTGGCCGTCGCTCCCACCGTTGCAGGAGGCTCGTCGTCCCAAAGCTCGACGTTCGTCGTGATGTCGCACTGGGCGGACGCGAAGGTGTCATCCTTCACGTTCACGCCTTCATTCGCTCCCGGTTCCGCATCCGCACTGTGTAGTGGCTGTCATTGGAAAAGCTCGATTGTCAGAAATGGGATTTCCGCTTTTGTCACTCAGCGCTACTCTGACCTTGCCATCGCCTTCGTCAGCGTCGTCCGAGTCGAATCGTAGGTGGGTGGGAGCCTCGAAGCTTCTCAACATACTTTCCACGAGTTTGCGTTTTCCTTTCAGGAGCGACAGTGGCGGGGACATCAAGTTACTATTGCCTCTAGCGGTGACTGTGGCGTGAGCTGCGGTTGCTGTCGTTGAACGTTTTTGGTTGCGCGTCTCCAAGGAGGCAGCTCGGTAGCATTGAACGTCGACGAAGCTTGAGGAGAACTGGCTTGAGGCGTTGGAGCTTCGTCCAGTTTGTCTGTTGCTCCGTGGCTTTGCAAAGTTTGTCGGTCAGTAGGCTTCTGCCCAGGTCGATCGCGCTTCCGCGTCCTCGGCTCTGGCAGCTCGTGAGCCCCAACCCCGTCCTTTCGTCCTTCCTGTTTTCCGTCCACCACCACTGGTGGGTGGACCGTCTTCCGCTTTCTTCGCGGCGAGACAGCGATCGGTGCGACGGGCGATGGCGGCGGAGGCACGGGCAAGAGCGACACTGATGGTGTGATCGCCTTGGCCATCGAACCTCTGCGGAATTCGGTGCCCGTGGAGCTCTGGTTGTCTGTCAGTGGGGCTGTTTCGTTTGCTAAACGGTTTCTTTTTTTTTTTTTTTTTTTTTTTTTTTTTTTTTTTTTTCTCTCTCTCTTTCCCTTTCCAAAGATTCCAGAGAAGACTTTGCCAAACTCAGAGCCAGGACACGATTAGTTCGCAAAAGGCGTTGACGACAACGACGACAAACTACGACAACGACACTGATGAGGACGACAGCGACGACAACAGCAAAAGGAACGGCGGCAGCGGCGGCAATGGGAATGGAAGTGGATGCCCCGATCGCGGCGGCAGCGGCAGAAGAAGCCGTGCGAAGCTTGAGCACAGACTTTCGCTGGCCCACCCTGCCGATACACGTCCTCGTCACCGTCTGCCGCTGCCTCGACGGACCCCGCGAGCGCTTCCGCCTCGCCTCCCTGCTGCGCTTGCGGCCGCTGCAACTCGCCGCGCTCTACGATCTCAACTGCAAGGCGTTCGACGTTGCGAGCGCTCTCGGCGACGTGAAATCTTTGGACGCCCTTTTGGGCTTCGAACGCATTCGGAGAAAGAAGGACCGTCATCAGGAGTCGCCCTTCTCTTTCGCGGCGCTTTTGAACGCCAGTAGAAACGGCCACGTCGCGGTCCTCCAGTGGTGGAAGGACTGCGAGCTGGGGTATTTTGACAAATTAACCTACTACATGCCGACAAGGCCAATGGACGTTGCCAGCAAGAACGGCCACGTTGCGGTGCTTCAGTGGTGGAAGGAGCATTGCGGTGATAAAAGAATATCGGACTTAGGAAGTCCCTATTGGGCCATGACGAACGCGGCAAATGAGGGGCACGTCGGAGTGCTGCAGTGGTGGAAAGACAGCGGACTGGAACTCAGAGAGAAACACTACCTGTACTATTTGCCCTATGCGCGGAAGCGATCTCATTCGAACTACGAGATGGCCATCCATCCGATCAACCTCGACACTCCAAGCGCAAGGGGCCACGTCGCGGTCTTGCAGTGGGTAAAAGAAAGCGGCTTACCTCACACGCATTCCCACCGCGCCGTCGACGACGCCAGCAAAAGCGGCAAAGTCGAGGTGCTGGAGTGGTGGAAGAGTAGCGGCCTGGGGTTTCAGCACACCCCGGACGCCATCGACGAGGCCAGCGCAAACGGCGACCTCGC
Source organism: Zopfochytrium polystomum (assembly GCA_025765615.1). Classification (NCBI taxonomy): domain Eukaryota; kingdom Fungi; phylum Chytridiomycota; class Chytridiomycetes; order Chytridiales; family Chytridiaceae; genus Zopfochytrium; species Zopfochytrium polystomum. The sequence continues at coordinate 12,040 of JAIVFJ010000330.1, read as the reverse complement.
CGTCCTGGACTGGTGGAAACTCCAGACCAAGCTCAAGCCAAAATACTCGGTACGCGCCGTGGACGTTGCCAGCCGCAACGGCCTTCTCGCCGTCCTCGACTGGTGGCTCCACCGACGCGGAACCCTCAAGATCAAGTACTCGGCAGCCGCGCTCGACGACGCCACCAAAGCCGGCCGCGTCGACCTGCTCCAGTGGTGGGCCGACAGCGGCCTCGAACTCAAGTTTAGCCGCTTCATCCTCGACGACGCCAGCGCCAGCGGCCACGTCGCCGCCCTCCGCTGGTGGGCCGCGGCAGCTGCCGCCGCCGCGACGGCACCTGGGCCCAAGGAGAACGGCGTCGCCGGTTCCAGGGCTCACCGGGTCCGCTTCCCGCACGCGCTGCAGTACTCAAACTGCGCCGTGGACGCCGCCAGCCAGGCCGGGCACGTCGACGTCCTGGACTGGTGGCGGGGGGAGAGCGGGCTACCCATGCGGTACTCGGCGTGCGCCGTCGATGGTGCCAGCGAGAACGGACACGTGCACGTCCTGCAGTGGTGGCGCGACTGTGGGTTGGAGATCAAGTTCTCGCCGAAGAAGGTGGTCGCGCTGGTCGCAAAGGACCCGTTGGGTGCTGTGGCCGACTGGTGGCGTGCCAGCGGGATCAATGTCAAGGGTCTTTGTGCCGCTCTGGGCAGCAACGCTCGCTGATGCATGCTTCTTCTTGTTAACATGCATTTTATCCCATTCCTACTTCACTTCGAACAAATGAGTTGCGTTGGTCGGGCGTGGGATTAATGACGCCTTTGCGGAAAAAAGGCTCGTTTGTCTGAATGTCGCCATCAGAGCCCCGCATTTGTCAGACGGTTTGATGATGGTTCAGACTGGTGACTATAAGAAGGAGGGGCGCAGCTCACACACACACACCTCACACAAGTCTCGCCGCCCCAGACGAGAAGAATGGCCGCCGCCCACCACCAACCAACCCTAGCCGTCATTGCCGGCGTCGGCCCAGGCATCGGCGCCGCCGTCGCGCGCGCGTTCGCCGCCCGCGGCCACGCCGTCGCCCTCCTCGCCCGCAACATCGACTCGGTCGCCCCGCTGGCAGCCTCCATTCGGCGGCACCAAAGCGCGGGCCTTCGCCTGCGACATCTCGTCCGACGCGTCGCAGCGCGCAGCCTTCGCCGCCATCGCCGCCGCGTTCCCCGACCACCGCCTGCAGGTCGCCGTCTTCAACGCGTCCAACTTTGTGCGGGCCCCGTTCCTCGAGACGACCCGCGAGCAGTGGGATGCGGCTGCGGTATGGCTTTTAGTTTTCGTTCGGGAGCGTTCTTTTGCTCTTTTGAATCGACGCGGCTGACCCCCCGCGGTCCACAAACGACTTCTTCCCCCAGAACATCGCAGGTGGTGCCTTCACCTTCTCCCAAGCTCGCCCTGACGCAGATCCTCGCCGCGACTCCGACCCCGACGTCCCCGCCGCCGACCCTGATTTTCACGGGCGCGACCGCGGCGCTCCGCGGCGCCGCGCTCTTCTCGACATTTGCGGTGCAAAAGTTTGCGCTCCGCGCGCTGTCACAGTCGCTGGCACGCGAGTTTGGGCCGCGCGGGGTGCACGTGGTGCACGCGATCGTCGACGGGATGGTCGCGGGCGAGCGCGTCGACCGCATCTTTGGGCCGGCCCACCGTCGCGGACTCAAGGATCGACCCGGAGGCGGTGGCGAGGGCGTACGTGTTTGCCGCGGAGCAGGATAGGTCGGCGTGGGTGAGTGTTTGTTTTTTTCGCTTCTTCTTGTTATTTCAAGGAGGGCGGTACTAATGCTGATGTCAATAGACCCAAGAAATCGACTTGAGGCCGTTCTCGGAAAAGTTTTGAATTCATACGGCAATGCTCGCGACATCTCTTGCAGTAAATCAGTGCCAGGAAAGCAATCCAACAAATTCTAATAAAACTCACTGTACCGTTCGTCGCGGTTGACGATGCGAAGCAGGATGGGCGGACGCAGGCATTTGCGAGTCCAGAAAAGATTAGCTAAGAGAGCAGCGGCACGAGCGATGTCTCTCAGTCGGTTTACACCGCTCGGACCTCCAACGAAAGAGTAGCTAAGCACTGCTCCACATATTAAGAGCAATTCCAGCAGTCATGGCTCAGAACGTAAGAGATGAGATATGCTTGATTTTCATTCTGGACTGAAGGACGCGTCAGGCCAACATGAACAAATAGGGACATCAATAATACGAGAATTAAGAAGTTTTTCTTCTAATCTAAGAACCTTGGTACCTTGACAACTCATTGCCTTCGCAAACTCAACCTCAACGCAAACCTCAACCTTCGGTCACCGTTGGGTAACCTCAACAGCGGGAACTTGAATCGGGGATCGCTGCTTTCTATGTGCACCCCTGCTGCGCGCCACCGCCTGGTTCCCCTTCACTGTTATTTGCACACCTCACGCCAGTCCCTTCTCCTCAAATCCCACACACCCCACAAAGACTACGGCAAGCGTTTCCTCGTACGATGTCCGTCATGACGTGGTAGTCGGGGATCCGGGAGGCAAGCTTTTAGATCCGTGTTTGTGGGAATCAAATCAACAGGATACTGACGGTTCGCGTATGCGCCCAATTGGCATCATTTGGGGCCCTGGCTTCACCAGTGGGCAAGTCATCTCTGGTCATGGTGCACCGCGCCGGAATCATCAATGGCTTCTTACTAACGCTTCTCGATCACAAACGGTGCCCAGGACTCCGTCGCACCAAGTTCGTTGTTGGGCATCTGTTCTCCTCAACCTAACTGACCATGATACAAACCGCCAACGGTTCTCAACCTTTACCCCCACCCCCCTCCTTCCAGGCACAGTCATCGAAGTTCTTTTCGACAACGGCCCGCCGGTACAGCTGCCAGCTCCGCGCGGTGGCGGCGGCGGTGGCATAGCCCAGAATCTAACCCCAACTACCATCTCCACGCCTTGCTTTTTGCTGGAGGAATGCGCAGCTCTCGCTGCAGTCACCAGTGACAAGGAATGCGACTTCCGCCCAGGTTTCCGCCAGCCTCCATCCTCGTTCGTGCTGGCAAAGTGGTATCGGGGTTGGGCGATCGACGGCTGAAGTTGGGGCTTAGCAAGCTGCTGTGTCTGAGTCACCCACCGACCCTGCTTGGATTGGAACAGGACCTGAAGAAAGGCCACGGCAAAGTCGTCTCCCTCGTCTTTCTTTCATCGCGATCACCAAATCGCAACGTGCCCTCCCCCTCACATCCTTCGGACCTGCAGAACGAATCCTCCATGAAAGGGAGACGCGGCACAAGCCGAGCGATAAAGGAGTGGAGACGTAAGGAGGCGGAAACCGCAAAGTAAGGGATCGGAAACGCCGGGATTCCTTCTCGTCCAAACACCACATCTCAACACAGAATACGGTACGCCTTCCCTCGCGCACGTGTCGTGCTAGTAGGGGACGCTGGAGGCAAGGCCTTTTCGAACCGTGTTTATGAAAAGCAAAACTGATCCAAACAGAAACTGGCATTGTGGTTAAACCAGTGGGCAAGTCATCGCTGGTCAGGGCTTACCAGCCAATAGTGTCGACGCACCAAAGGCGCTTGCATCTCCCACCTCCGCCACACAGGCACCACCGACAAGCAGGCACCCCTTGGTGCCAGGGAAAGTGGCACGTGCGGATATGAGACTTTGGAAGCCAGCGCAAGAGGCGGTTGGCGATTGAAGACAAAGCCAAAGGCAAGCGAAAAAAAAAAAAAAAAAAAAAAAAAAAGGCACACGTAAAATTAGCGACAAAACAATTGGAGACAAAGTTCCAACGGAGAGCGGTTGCTGTGATCTCTGACACCAAGCAGAAAGAGGTGAAGACACAAAAATGGTGGGAGACCACGCGGGAATACCATGTGCTGTAGCTTTTTTCTTCTTCTTTTTTTTGTTCCAACTGACCACCATGATGCCCATTTAACAAAACAACAAAAACAAAACAAATTTTTGTACACAAAAGTTTCTTCTTCTTCTCTCTCATTCTTTGCCCTTCCCCCCCAACCTACCCACGGCTCTCTCCAGCCGTGTTTTCTCCTTTGGGCAATCCCTTAATCTTGTGCTGTTCATCCTGCCTGTTGCTGCAAGTCAAGTTGCAGCTGGATCGTGCTGGATCAGGCTGGTTCAGGCTGGCAGCAGCCAAACGCTGGGTGGGGGAAAATTTTTTTTTTTTTTTTTCCCTCCTTACATTTTTTCCCAACGAGGCACAAAGTGTTATGAATCACCCTCTGGAAACCTCTGGAACCTTCTAGAACATTCCTTCATGGAACCTTCTGGAACCTTCTGGAACCTTCTAGAACATTCCTTCATGGAACCTTGTGGAACCTTCTGGAACCTTCTTTGCTTTCCTGACTTGTCTTGTTGTCATTGGTATCATTGGTATCATTGCATTACTAATTGCTCTTTCTGGAACTTTCTTGGAGTCTTGACAAGGAACACTCTCAAAAGGTATAAAAGGGGGATGGGGGACCTGTCCCATCCCTCAAGTGAATTATTGTTTCCAATACAATCATCACTCCTCTCAGTTCCTTGTCTGCCTTGTCCTGTCCTGCCCTGTTCCTGACATCATAATTCACTTCACCCTCTCCCACTACTCTCTGCCATCATGTCTGACCCAAACAACACCTTCCCTGATGCAACTGCCTTCCAAGCCTTGATGGACCAATTACAAGCCCTCTCAAGACAGACACACCAACTTCAAGAACAAGTCCTTCACCAGCAGCACCAGCTTCAACAACAACTTCACCAACAAGAACATCAAGCTCTTCCCCTGCCTCAAGCCAACCAAGCAAGAGAGCCCAAGGTTCCCAGCCCTGACAAGTTCACTGGGCTGGCCAAAGACCTTAGGAACTTCATGGCCACTGTGGAGAATGTCATCCTTCTCCAACCTTCAAGATTTCCCAGTGAGCAAGTCAAGGTTCTTTTCACAAGCACCCTCCTGTCTGGTCAAGCTCAATCATGGTACAGATCTCTCCCAAGCACACCCACCACCCTGCAAGAGCTCTGGGAGGGGCTGGAAGCTACCTTTGGTGACCCCTACGCATCTTGGACAGCAAGATCCAAGCTCAAGCATATCAAGCAAGGAAAGCAATCTTGTGTGGCCTACACCAACCAATTCAAGCAACTAGCCAGAGACTCTGGATACAATGATGCAGCTCTGATGGAGCTGTACCATGATGGTCTCCATGAGTCTATCCAAGACATGCTCTCCCAGTCTCTGCACATCCCTGAGACCTTGGAAGAGTACATTCTCCTTGCCATCAAGATTGACAACAGACTCTACTCCAAGAGGCTGAAGCAGAGACAAGTAGGAACTACATCAAGACCTACCCCAGTTCCTCAAGCTCTCACAGTTCCTGAACCCATGCAAGTGGATGCAGTTGAGACACTTCCTAAGGGTCCTCTGAGCCAAGAGGAGAAAACAAGGAGGGCCCAGCAGGGACTGTGTTTTTACTGTGGCTCCAAGGAGCATGCTGTCAAGGACTGCCCAAGGAAGAAGCACCCAAACTCCCAGGTCCAGGCTCACTGAGGGGCAATTCCCTGGACCCTCCTCCAAGCTGCCCCTGTTTCATCACCACCACCAGCACCACAAACACCTCAGATTCCAAGCCCCACCAACTCACCATGGATGTCAAGATTCAACTCTCACCCAAGTCAACCATCACAACCAAGGCCCTTATAGACTCTGGATCATCCTGCAACATCATTGATGCCACCCTTGCCAAGTCTTGTGCCATTCCTACGATCAAGAAATCCACACCCCTCAAGGTCCACTTTGCCAATCATGCTCTGTTCAAGGAAATCAGCCATGAAACCAAGCTAAACCTCCACATCCAAGACTTTCCACCATCCATGGTCAATCTGGAAGTATTGGATCTTGGCTCACCCACATTCTCTGTCATCCTGGGATTACCATGGCTGCAAGCCCAGAACCCTGCCATTGATTGGGTCACTGGTCAAGTCCAACCTCCACCAATCGGAACAGTCACCCAAAACTCAAGTCAAGCCCCCAAGTCTCATGCTCTCAAGCCCTTGATTCAAGATTCACAGCCAGCCAAGACTCAAGTTCCACAGTTCACAGCTCACAGTCAAGATTCAAGTAGAGCTCATAGAGCTCACAGTCATGGCCATGACTCTTGTTCACAGAACCCACAGTCAAAGATTCAAGTACCACAGTTCACAGTCCACATTCAAGATTCAAGTTCCACAGCTCACAGTCTTTGCCAAGAACAGAACTCTCAGTCAAAGATTCAAGAATCACAGTTCTCAGTCAAGAATTCAAGCCCCACTGCTGAGGAGCACAACAACCTGGACCCATCAGACCTTTTGCTGGCATCCAAGCTACCAAAAGAATATCTCCCTTATGCTGATGTGTTTTCCAAGACCAAGGCAGACCTGCTACCAGCTCAGAGGCCTTATGACTGTGAAATCCCACTCAAGGATGAAACTTGCAGCCCACCTTTCAAGCCACTGTACCACCTCTCTCCACCAGAAGCCAAGGCCCTCCAAGAATACATTGAAGAAATGCTGAACAAGGGATTCATCCAACCTTCCAAGTCACCAGCTGGAGCTCCCATCTTTTTTGTCAAGAAGAAGGATGGGGGACTGAGACCCTGTGTGGACTACAGAGATCTCAATGAGATGACAGTCAAGAACCGCTATCCACTGCCTCTCATCTCTGAATTACTGGACAAACTGAGCCATGCAAGGATATTTTCCAAGATTGACCTCAGAGGTGCCTACAATTTGGTCAGAATTAAGCCCCAGGATCAATGGAAGACTGCCTTCAGATGCAAATACGGTCACTTTGAGTACTTGGTTCATGCCCTTTGGACTTACCAATGCTCCAGCTATTTTCCAAGGCATGATGAATGACATCTTCAGGGATATTCTGGACCTTTTTGTCATTGTCTACCTGGATGATATCCTGGTATTTTCATCTGACACTGCAAGCCATATGGGACATGTCAAGACTGTCTTGGAGAGACTCAGACAGCATCACCTCTATGCAAAGCTGGAGAAGTGTGAATTCCACAAGACCTCCATTGAGTTTTTGGGGTTCATTGTGTCTGACAAAGGGATCTCCATGGCACCAGACAAGATCCAAACTATTCTTGAATGGAAGGCTCCAAATTCCATCAAGGATGTTCAAAGCTTCCTTGGATTTTGCAACTTCTACAGAACCTTCATTGCCAACTATTCTGCCATAGCCAAGCCTCTCACTGATCTCACCAAGAAGACCACCAAGTTTGAATGGACCCCAGCAGCAGAGCAAGCCTGGCTAGCTCTTAAGACAGCAACCACAAGTGCACCACTCCTTAAGCATGTGGATCCCTTGCTTCCCTTCACCTTGGAAACTGATGCCTCAGACTATGCCCTTGGCGCTGTTCTGTCCCAGCCAAGCTCTCAGGACCCCTCTGCTCCTCTGCATCCAGTGGCATATTACTCCAGGAAGCTGAACAGTGCTGAGTGTAACTACACAGTCCATGACAAGGAGTTGCTTGCAATTGTGGAAGCATTCAAATTCTGGAGACACTACTTGGCTGGTTCTAAAGGCATCTCTGTCTATTCTGATCACAAGAACCTCACCTTCTTCAGGGCAAGGAGGTTGCTCAAGCAGAGGCATGCCAGGTGGGCTGAACTGCTCTCTGAGTATGACTTTAAGCTGTGCTATTCTCCTGGCCACCTTAACACTGTGGCTGATGCCCTGTCAAGAAGAACAGACCTTGCACCTGAAGGGGGAGATGGTTTCACCCCACCATCCAAGACACACCTTTCATTGCTTCCTGACAGTGTGTGGGCCCATGCTATTTCCAAGGACCCCAAGCCTCACAAGATTCAAATCAGCCAAGAAGAGGAAAAACTTGAGATACTCAAGACAAGGCATGATGCAGCAACAGCTGGACACCCAGGAGAGCACAAGACATATGAGCTTGTTTCCAGAGACTTCTACTGGCCAGGCATGAGGAAGTACATCAAGAACTATGTCAGCAGCTGTGAAACCTGTCAAAGAAACAAATCCAGCAGACACAAGCCCTATGGACTTCTGGAGCCCCTCCCAATTGCCATCCAGCCCTTGGTCATCAATATCCATGGACTTCATTGTGAAACTGCCCCCATCCCATGGATTTGACTCTATCCTTGTTGTCATCTGCAGAAGGACAAAGTTGGCCCATTTCATCCCCTGCACTGAGAATATAGATGCACAAGGAACAGCAGACCTGTTTTTGCAGCACATATTCAGGCTCCATGGGCTGCCTCAGTCAATCGTCAGTGACAGAGGACCACAGTTCAGATCTCAATTTTGGAAAGCACTCACAGCAGCCCTTGGAATCAAGTCTCAACTGTCAACTGCTTATCACCCTCAGACTGATGGACAAACAGAAAGAACAAACCAGACTCTGGAGCAGTATTTGAGGTGCTATGTCAGCTATCAACAGGATGATTGGCCCACCCTCCTTCCACTGGCAGAATTTGCTCTCAACAATTCTCTCCACTCAAGCACCCAGCTATCTCCTTTCTTTGCAACCTATGGCTTCAATCCAAGAGGAGATCTTCTGGGACAAGAGACCCTATCCAATGTCCAAGCTCCTGCTGCGGCTTCACACTTACATAAGCTCAAGATCATCAGCACCTTCCTGGACTCCACCCTGAAGCAAGCCCAAGAAGATGCCTCAAGATTTGCCAACACTCACAGAATGGACCATGACCTTGCTGTGGGTCAGCAAGTTTGGCTTCTGAGGAAGAACTTGCAGACCAAAAGACCAAGTCCCAAGCTAGACAACCTCAAGTTGGGTCCTTTCAAGATCTTGGAGCAAATCAATCCAGTCACCTTCAAGCTGGATCTCCCTGCATCCATGAAGATCCACCCAGTTTTCCATGTCAGCCTTTTAGAGAAGTTTGTGGCCAATTCCATTCCAGGCAGAGTTGTTCCTCCTCCTCCTCCAGTTGAGGTAGAAGGTGAAGAGGAATTTGAGGTTGAACAAATCTTGGATGCCAAGTGGTTTGGAAGAACACTCAAGTTCCTTGTTAAGTGGAAAGGTTACTCAGATGCTGACAACACCTGGGAGCCTGAGTCAAACCTCACTCACTGCCAAGACCTTCTGCTCGAGTTCAAGACCAGGTACCCCACCAAGTTGCAGAAGAGGCCTAAAAGGGGGAGATGATGTTATGAATCACCCTCTGGAAACCTCTGGAACCTTCTAGAACATTCCTTCATGGAACCTTCTGGAACCTTCTGGAACCTTCTAGAACATTCCTTCATGGAACCTTGTGGAACCTTCTGGAACCTTCTTTGCTTTCCTGACTTGTCTTGTTGTCATTGGTATCATTGGTATCATTGCATTACTAATTGCTCTTTCTGGAACTTTCTTGGAGTCTTGACAAGGAACACTCTCAAAAGGTATAAAAGGGGGATGGGGGACCTGTCCCATCCCTCAAGTGAATTATTGTTTCCAATACAATCATCACTCCTCTCAGTTCCTTGTCTGCCTTGTCCTGTCCTGCCCTGTTCCTGACATCATAATTCACTTCACCCTCTCCCACTACTCTCTGCCATCATGTCTGACCCAAACAACACCTTCCCTGATGCAACTGCCTTCCAAGCCTTGATGGACCAATTACAAGCCCTCTCAAGACAGACACACCAACTTCAAGAACAAGTCCTTCACCAGCAGCACCAGCTTCAACAACAACTTCACCAACAAGAACATCAAGCTCTTCCCCTGCCTCAAGCCAACCAAGCAAGAGAGCCCAAGGTTCCCAGCCCTGACAAGTTCACTGGGCTGGCCAAAGACCTTAGGAACTTCATGGCCACTGTGGAGAATGTCATCCTTCTCCAACCTTCAAGATTTCCCAGTGAGCAAGTCAAGGTTCTTTTCACAAGCACCCTCCTGTCTGGTCAAGCTCAATCATGGTACAGATCTCTCCCAAGCACACCCACCACCCTGCAAGAGCTCTGGGAGGGGCTGGAAGCTACCTTTGGTGACCCCTACGCATCTTGGACAGCAAGATCCAAGCTCAAGCATATCAAGCAAGGAAAGCAATCTTGTGTGGCCTACACCAACCAATTCAAGCAACTAGCCAGAGACTCTGGATACAATGATGCAGCTCTGATGGAGCTGTACCATGATGGTCTCCATGAGTCTATCCAAGACATGCTCTCCCAGTCTCTGCACATCCCTGAGACCTTGGAAGAGTACATTCTCCTTGCCATCAAGATTGACAACAGACTCTACTCCAAGAGGCTGAAGCAAAGACAAGTAGGAACTACATCAAGACCTACCCCAGTTCCCTCAAGCTCTTACAGTTCCTGAACCCATGCAAGTGGATGCAGTTGAGACACTTCCTAAGGGTCCTCTGAGCCAAGAGGAGAAAACAAGGAGGGCCCAGCAGGGACTGTGTTTTTACTGTGGCTCCAAGGAGCATGCTGTCAAGGACTGCCCAAGGAAGAAGCACCCAAACTCCCAGGTCCAGGCTCACTGAGGGGCAATTCCCTGGACCCTCCTCCAAGCTGCCCCTGTTTCATCACCACCACCAGCACCACAAACACCTCAGATTCCAAGCCCCACCAACTCACCATGGATGTCAAGATTCAACTCTCACCCAAGTCAACCATCACAACCAAGGCCCTTATAGACTCTGGATCATCCTGCAACATCATTGATGCCACCCTTGCCAAGTCTTGTGCCATTCCTACGATCAAGAAATCCACACCCCTCAAGGTCCACTTTGCCAATCATGCTCTGTTCAAGGAAATCAGCCATGAAACCAAGCTAAACCTCCACATCCAAGACTTTCCACCATCCATGGTCAATCTGGAAGTATTGGATCTTGGCTCACCCACATTCTCTGTCATTCCTGGGATTACCATGGCTGCAAGCCCAGAACCCTGCCATTGATTGGGTCACTGGTCAAGTCCAACCTCCACCAATCGGAACAGTCACCCAAAACTCAAGTCAAGCCCCCAAGTCTCATGCTCTCAAGCCCTTGATTCAAGATTCACAGCCAGCCAAGACTCAAGTTCCACAGTTCACAGTTCACAGTCAAGATTCAAGTAGAGCTCATAGAGCTCACAGTCATGGCCATGACTCTTGTTCACAGAACCCACAGTCAAAGATTCAAGTACCACAGTTCACAGTCCACATTCAAGATTCAAGTTCCACAGCTCACAGTCTTTGCCAAGAACAGAACTCTCAGTCAAAGATTCAAGAATCACAGTTCCCAGTCAAGAATTCAAGCCCCACTGCTGAGGAGCACAACAACCTGGACCCATCAGACCTTTTGCTGGCATCCAAGCTACCAAAAGAATATCTCCCTTATGCTGATGTGTTTTCCAAGACCAAGGCAGACCTGCTACCAGCTCAGAGGCCTTATGACTGTGAAATCCCACTCAAGGATGAAACTTGCAGCCCACCTTTCAAGCCACTGTACCACCTCTCTCCACCAGAAGCCAAGGCCCTCCAAGAATACATTGAAGAAATGCTGAACAAGGGATTCATCCAACCTTCCAAGTCACCAGCTGGAGCTCCCATCTTTTTTGTCAAGAAGAAGGATGGGGGACTGAGACCCTGTGTGGACTACAGAGATCTCAATGAGATGACAGTCAAGAACCGCTATCCACTGCCTCTCATCTCTGAATTACTGGACAAACTGAGCCATGCAAGGATATTTTCCAAGATTGACCTCAGAGGTGCCTACAATTTGGTCAGAATTAAGCCCCAGGATCAATGGAAGACTGCCTTCAGATGCAAATACGGTCACTTTGAGTACTTGGTCATGCCCTTTGGACTTACCAATGCTCCAGCTATTTTCCAAGGCATGATGAATGACAATCTTCAGGGATATTCTGGACCTTTTTGTCATTGTCTACCTGGATGATATCCTGGTATTTTCATCTGACACTGCAAGCCATATGGACATGTCAAGACTGTCTTGGAGAGACTCAGACAGCATCACCTCTATGCAAAGCTGGAGAAGTGTGAATTCCACAAGACCTCCATTGAGGTTTTTGGGGTTCATTGTGTCTGACAAAGGGATC